>WWET01006830.1:22641-32857 GCA_011038615.1 Limnodynastes dumerilii | reverse complement strand
CAGGACTGGACCAAGGCAGGAGCAGGACTGGACCAAGGCAGGAGCAGGACTGGACCACGGCAGGAGCAGGATGAAGTAGTACCAGGCACCTAGGAGACCTAGTTGTTCTGGCGATGTCTAACAGGTCAGACAGGCTTTAAATAGGACGCCAATAGCGCCCATTGGCTGGAGGATTCGCGCCGTAGCTTCTGACTGAGTTTGGCACCAAGCTTCAATGAGGGACGCCGCGGCTGAGTGGAAGGTGAGACAGAGGATGTCACTGTTTCAGTGACGGCCTCCGACGGGACACTGCAGCTGCGCGCCGGACAAGAGGCGCTCTCCGGATACCAGGGACAAGGTCTGCCGCATTTTGTGATAATAAGATTTTAAGGTTTTCCTTATCACGTCGGCTATTTCGAATAGAACCGAGGTGTTCTAGTAAACAGATTTTTCTATTGAAAGATGGCTCTCAACTAGGGAGTCTTTGATGTTTTGTGGTCTCCGCCAGCAGACAGCTGTCACCTAAAACTGATTTATAAACAGAGTTACTCATAAGAATTGAGTGATGTTTGTTAAGGATACGTACTATATCCATCGATTGATCACAATAATCGCCAGTAAAGCGAATAACCTTAATGAAAGAATCTCCGCGCCACAAATAAATCAATTTATCTCTAGAAGTGACAACTACCTCATTGTAGGCACATCTAAGGAGGCCAGGGTTCTAGCCACGGACAAGAAGATGTTCTCGTAAATCCTTAGCTGTATGCTTGAAATCGGTCAGTGTGCAGCAATTTCTCCTTAATAGTAGGTATTCACCTTTAGGAATGTTTTTCCTTACTGAAGGTGGATAGAAATTGTTAAAATGAAGGAATGCGGAATGAGTTGGTAACAATATATCCATCTTGTCCTATTGAAATCGTAAGATCCAGAAAGTCAATACTGTATAGACTTTTACTGATAGTTAATTTCAAATTAAGATTGTTGTTGTTTAAAGAGTTAATGAAAATGTCCAAGGTAGTCTCATCACCCTGCCATAGGAACAGGATGTCGTCAATGTAGTGAAGCCAGGCAAGTACACCAGATAAGTATACCTCGCTGGCCTCGCCAAAGACGACATCCTGCTCCCATTTGCCCAGATGTAAGTTGGCATAAGATGATGTACATGACGTGCCCATGGCCGTGCTGTGGGTTTGAAGGTAAAATTTACCGTTAAAGGTAAAATAGTTACGACATCCTGCTCCCATTTGCCCAGATGTAAGTTGGCATAAGATGATGTACATGACGTGCCCATGGCCGTGCCGCGGGTTTGCAGGTAAAATTTACCATTAAAGGTAAAATAGTTACAAGTGAGCACGAAGTCCAAAAGATTGATAATGAATTTGTTATGTGCTGCATTGGTATTCATTCTTAAAAAGTATGCTACTGCTGCCAGTTCCTGATCATGGCGAATTGACGTGTATAAGGACTCTACGTCCAATGTGACTAGACATATGCCCTTTGGGACCTGCATAACAGCTAAATGTGCCAATAAATCAGCAGTATCCCTTAAATATGAGGATAGTGATACAAGGAAGGGTCTTAAAAAATGATCAATGTATTTACTGGCACATTCGGTGAAGGAGCCATTACCTGATACGACTGCCCTACCAGGTGGTCTCAAACAGCTTTTATGTTTTTTTTGGGGCAGTAAGTATAGGGTTGCTACCCTTGGACATTCCACATATAAAAATTTGTGATCGTTGGCAGAAATAACATTAGCTTGTTTAGCATCAGATATCATTTTCTAGTAAGATGCATGAAACTCGGTAGTGGGATTTGAAAAAAGACACCTATAACATTCGGTGTTGCCCAATTGTCTCATTGCCTCGGAGACATACATCTCCAATGGCAATAGGACAATTTTGCCCCCCTTATCGGAGGGCTTAATGATTATGTCATGTCATGTTTTCAATTCCACTAAGGCTGACAGCTGTTCCTTAGTCATGTTAGAAAAGGAGCAAACACCACCTTTATGAAGGGCCAATTTTCTTAAGAACAAATATAGGTCTTTTTCCCACGGAAAACGTTGGAAAGAGGCTACAGGGCAAAAAGGACAGGCCCATACTAAGTCCAGATAGGTGGTGCTCATTCAAAATTTTGCTTGATAAATTAATAATTTGTAAAGAGTCAGATTTTGGGGTACCTTTTAATACTGTCTCCGGTTGCGTGAGCCCCGACGGCCTCGATTGAAGATCTGATAGTTGTTTCTTTGGTTTGCGCCTGCCCCTCCGGATCTTGTGACAATTGTGTTCTGTATGTGGCCTCTTCCTAAAAAAGTAGACGTTGCAGTAGTAGGGACAAAATTAGCATTAGAATTCTTATGGACATTATCCTGATTCTGCCTCAGAACTGGATGAAGTACTACGAATATATGTAGTATTTGTTTTGTTATTAAAGTCTCGCCAAGTATAGACTCTATGGTTGGCGAAATCCAATTTGCCCAATGGTGTATAACTGTTGTTATGTATTTGTAAACATTATGAATATACTAATATACTAATGTACTATTAAAGACTAATTAGATATTTTTTACATATCTGTGTTTTGGAGATTGAATTAGTTATTGAATTAAGACTTGTGCACTACAAAATAGCTGGCTTTGGTTAGCAGCAATCAGGTTTTACAACATTATAATAGAGCAAAGAAAAGAAGAAGTGAGGAATTATTAAGTCTGATGGAGATTTAACTCACTGGCTGTAAGTTTGTAAGTAGAGCAGATTACCATGCTGTGAGGTCATAGTGTAGGAGGAGTTATGGTGCTTGTCATTGGGAATTTACAAAGTGTTTATTCCAGTAGGAGGGCATCTCTTTTCATTTGGATTCACCCACCCATTTAGAAATAAAGTAATAGCAAGCTGGCAGGTTGGAGTTGCAGCCAAGGTGGCGCTCAGCGCTTTGACTGTTTTTAGGAGGCCTATGCAAGAGGTTGCTGTGTCTTGTCTGGTTCGGGCAGTTTTAGCTATTTTCTGGTCATCGGGACAGATTCAGACCCCCCGCATGCTATACGTGTGTTAGTCAATTCAGATTGAATTGAATTGAATTGATGACGTGAGTTTTTACCTTTTATGCTACTGGTTCTTGCTGTTTCCTCTGTAGAGAGCATTCCCTGTAGGCCATACATGGCCTGCACATGTTGTTACTCAGCTGCTGCTAATAATGGGCGTGCCCTTTCTCCCTCTGCCTGCTGTTTTACTGATAATTCACACAGCCAATCGGAGCCATAGGCGGGGATCCACCAGTCAATCACTGGCCAGCAGCCAATTTATAAGTTCTAGCAGCACTGTCTCTTGCTGCTGGTTATAGTTCACGGTTAGCACAGTCTGTTTTCTGCTCCTACTCTGCCTAGTGCTCTGCCTTGTGTATTTATTTTGATTTCTGAGTGCCCCAGCTCCTGTAGTTACCCTGCCTACTCCTTGTGTCCTCCAGTCTTTTTGTCCTAGTGTTTCCTCTTGTCACTGCCTAGCTGCATTGCTGTGACTGTGTGGCACCCCTGTGGTGCCCCCTCTTTTTGTGTGAGTGTGCGCTAGCCCTTGTGTGTTTTGTTTGTCCTTTTGTGTAGTTTGTCAGAGTGAGCTTCTGCTAGCTCTCTTGTTCCTACTCTCTGTTTACTTTCTTTCTGCTTTTTCTCCATCCTTCTTCTGCCTTTGTTTCCTTTTCCTTCTCCGGATGTCACCTCCAGGGGCTACGACCTGCTAGGCTCCTGCAGCCCAAACTATTCCCACCATCAGGGGCTTTAGTGAAGAACAGACCCTAGTTAGACTCCACGCCCTGGTTGCGACATTCGTAACATTAACCCCACTAATTCTTGTAATAAAATTTTCCATGCAATAATCATTAAACTCTAATTCTGTGTCCTGGTGTCATTATTGTGTGGTGTCAATTAATTTGGTACAGGGCTGTGGGTATTTGTAAGTGTATCAGTCATGAGAAGTTTATATAATTAAATGTCAAACTAAAAAATGAATTGTGTTGCTCCAGACTAGAGTTGGATAATCCTTTGTATTTGTGCTAACGCTTTTAATTTTTGTATTCCTGTTTTCTATGAGCCTTACTGGTGTCCTCATAAAGCAGGCACATTTATTCTAAAATAGCTGTAAAGAAACCTCTGTCATTGTGCTTGCTATTTGCAGCATACTTACGTAGAGCTGTACATGTATTATATCCGGTTTTTCCTTTTAAGCCATAATAACTCATATTTCTTGCTTATTTTTTTCCCTCTGTCCCATGCAACAATAAAAAAATATCTCTAAACACAGACACAAATGTACTAGATGTTTCCATGCGCCATTATTTCCCTTTAGTGGAGCAAAGAGAATAATTTCTTTATTTCTTTTCACAGTGCATGGGAATAATCTCTGCCTCCAGTTAACAAAAGGCTTATGAGAAATCGAAGGTGAGTATTTCATTATTCAAACTCTTTGGAGGAAAAAGTATACATTTAAATATTTCTGGCCAAATATAATTCCCATTTTTTTTCTGTGAACATTTGTGTTTTGACTTTATTCTCCTCAAGGCAGATATTTATCTCCCTTTCTTATGACTTGCTGTGATAATGCTTCCAGCTTTGAAAGTAGAGGAAATATTTATAGTGTTATGCAATTTTATTAGAAGTTAAAATCATGTTAAATAATACTTGTTGTTATAGGTCTCCAGATAGTTAAAAGGTGAATAAATATATTTTTTTTAACTTTCAGGTCCTTTACAAACAGCATATACTTCTGAAATTCCTAAAATTTTCAAAGGTTGTTTATTTTATGAAAAGACAAGACAGGTGTATAGGGGTATAGGATTCTAGCGCAGCTTGTATTGCTGCTTAACCTCAATAATCAAGGGGCTAGATTTACTAAGCTGCGGGAAAGAAAATGTGGAGATGTTGCCGATAGCAACCAGATTCTAGCTCTCACTTTCCTATTACATACTAGAAAAGGTCAGCTAGAATCTGATTGGTTGCTATGGGCAACATCTTGTCTTTTCCTGCAGCTTAGTAAATCTGGCCCAGAACTCCATAAAATACACAAAGGTTCAACACGCAAGAAAAGGTATTTAAGATTATAGTGCAAAAATATGCAAGGATGTATCTACCATGAAAATAGTCTAGATAACAAACATACTCATACTTTCTAAATATGAAAATCCCTAAGACAACAGCCAACTACCAACAATATGGAGTTGTACAGCAAGTTCCCCCTTAACTCCTAATGAACATATAAGCAGTCTACATAAAAACATAAATTACTGAAAATCTATTCTACAAATATTGGGGTAGATCCAGAACTACGTTTGCAATACGTTTACTCACGTAGCATATTTACGTGTGCGTACCTTCTATACACTCCCCTTGTCACACCCCTTGAATGTCCGTATTTTGTCAAAGATATGCTTTCCAAACCCTACCTTAACTTTTGGCAACGTAACCGCAGTGATCCGCACACGTACGTATGGGCAACATGTATTTACGCAGCTAAGCACGCCCATACTGTACACTTTAAATACAAACCCCCGCCTACATAGCGTATTTCAGACGTATTTTTGTGAAATGTAAAACTGGCACGCCCACACGTAAGTATTTACGTGACACATATGTGAATGGCCCATACGTTCACCTTTACGCTGCGTTACGGTGCATATTTTCTATGGTGCGCATGCGCAGTACTTACTAAAAGGCGATTTTACGTCTCCGCCACGTGTAAATTCGCTCACAAGCGTTGTTCTGGATCTGGGTCATTATCTGTAACAACTAATAAATGTATATGCTGGACAGAAAAGACATGGAACCTTTGTTTCACTCTCTAAGCATCGTACAGTGAGGCTCTTAGTGTTACTCTGGAGAAATCTATCCACAGATCTAATTTCCAGTACCTCAACAGGACAATTTCTATTTGATCTCAAGTACTTAATAAAAATGTCAGTTAGTCGTGGATTGGCATTGATGTTTAGAAGAAGTGAAACAGGGTCTGTGCTGTTTAAGTGTCTAGAAAGAGAATAACTATTCCCTTGGATTTAATGGACAATATAGGTCAAGGAGGCATTTGTACCTTTACCTTGGGATTTAGCCTTTTAATATCAGCCATATCTTATCTGTTGTAGGTGCCATTAAGAAGGGTTGGTAAAAGGTTGCTTGGCATAATAAGATACGGGGCAAGTTCAAGTTCCCCAGATTTTCTGGAAGATGCAGTTGCTTTGTGAACATGGAGGAAAGGGAGTAAATTAAAGTAAAATGGTAGGTAAACAAGATAATAGTTAAGAGTACACAACATAAAAGAGCACTATACTAAAGCTACTGTACAAAGATTAATGAAGCACACTTTAATGCAAATACTGCAGTCTGCACTATTGGTGCTATGTAGGCAATGAGAGCTTTGGATAGAGAATTCCTTTGAGAACAAGGAAGGCTGACAGAAGTTTTATATACACATGTCAAAACTGCTGATACTATACAGTAAAAAGAAATATGCAACTTAGCCAATACTGCCTGGGTGGGGAATTCCTTTTCAAAGGAAATATTACATAGCTGGTTTGATAACTTTAACAGGATATCTAGGAAGAGGGGGATGGGGCATGTGTTCTATTTATCACAATCTGATCAGAAGTCAGTTATTGGCCTATAGAATAATGTTGTTTGTTAATATTATGTCAATCATTACCCTCTTTGTTAAGATCATACAGCAATGTATTTGCCACAATAAATAATTAAGTGGCATAGAGCATGTGTCATGGAAAATCTGGCATATACCAATTGTCTTGACACTGCACATCTTCTTTCCTTCTAGGAGATAGCTCATTGAGCTTAGAGTCAGAAGTCCTTGTACTGGGCTTTGCTAGGAAACCTCTATGAAACAAAACTGCAGGTGGCCATTAGGGCTCTTAAGAAGGTCAGACCCAGTAGAGGTATTGTCTTTGTCACTGGGTCTGGATCTTCCCTGCCCTATGCAAATGGTGCCTCTAGGCACCTGGATCACATTTTTAACAGAAAACTCAGCAGTGAGTATGACAGATGCAAAAGAGCGGGTTTGTCAAGAATCACTGATAAATGCTAATGATGAAATGAGAAACAATACTGAGGTTAGAAGGAGTTTGATTCTGTTGTTTGCACAGCATTGAAGTTTCAGCATTATTAACCTGTAGCAATGGAAAGGGTATTACCAAGGTATGTAGCTGTCATAACATGGTACCTCTGGCAGCTTGTACATGATTCCTGGCAGCTTACTTGTAAAGCTTTGTAAAATAAGCAGTTCTGTCAGCTCCTTCAGCAAGACAGGCAGCTTTCTATGAAAGTTTGACAACTCTTTTAATTTGCAATATGCAGCATTTTTTTTTATGAAAAAATGTTTACCCTCCTGGAAGTAATAAGTTGAAGCATTGTGGATCTCTGAGGTTGTAAATCCATATAAACTAGAAGCATTAAACATCTTTTTAAAACTGCGGAATACTACTGAATCCAGCTACAATGTTTTAAATGTTTGGTCGAGTATTGCTTCTCTCTCTTCAATAATGTTCTAAGTTTGAGTTTACACGGAAAGAAGAGGATGGTCAGTGGCAAAACTAAACAGGGGGTGTGGCTGCACTGTTTATAAATACATAACCAGCAACAAATAACTTGTTTTAAGATGGAAGCCCCCAACATCTTCCCAGCACAGATTTCAGACAGGAGGGCATGTCAGACTTGTGCCCCATAATCAACTTCTGACCCTGAGGATGACAGATTTTTTTATAGATTTTTTTCAGATAATAAAATGAAGAAAAGAATTGGAGACCAGCTGGTAGAAAATTGCTACACATCGGGACAATTCTTTCATCATTTAGACTCATGATGAAATCTTTTAGCTTGTTTAGAAAAAAAATAACAATGGGCCAGATCCAGAACAACGCCCGCAGGCATATACACGCCTGCCGTAAGCGTAACCTCATCAATATATAGGCACTGTGCATGCGAACAGTGACTACTTCCTGTCGTAATTCGCTGTTGTGCGTAGTTGTAAATCGCTCGTCCGTAACATTGGCGTAAGTATGAATGAGAGGGCATTCCTATATTACGATACAGTTACAAGATGTAGGCGGGGGGGGGGGGGCAGAAGGTGGGGGGGGGGGGGGGTGCATTTAAATCGTACAGTATGGGCATGCTAAGGTTGTTAAGATCATTGCGTAATTATTTCTGGACGTACTTACGATGGGAAAAGTTAAGGTAGGGTTCGGCAACCGTAAGGAGGTGAAATTACGGTCGTCGACCAAGGGAAGTGTTTGGGGGAGTGCATTGTATTTACGCTGTAGCGTAAATACGATCGGCTCTAGTGCGTAGCCCTGGATCTACCCCAATATGTGTACTATTGTTTCTTTTAATTGTTTGAATCGGTTATTTCAGTTTTGAACAGACCTGATCCCTTTCCTTTCTGGATCTCTTTGCCCTGCACTGGAGAAGAAGACCCTTGCCACAGGACAGGAGCCCATGAGAATTTCTTGATGCAGGGATGGAAGTAGACAGACTCAGGTTCCTTAGCAAGGAGGTGGGGCCTGAGTCTAGGTGTGAGAGGGTTGGCCTAGTTCTGTGCCTCCACAATATTTGGCACATGTGCAGTGCAGTCACTGAGCGGTGACTGATCTGGGTATGCAGTGACAGCTGTCAAAGACTTGCAGGTTAAGAAAGTACTAAGCAATCAGTCTGAAACCTGTTTATAAATACATTTCCAGCAACTGACCACTTAGTGGTGTTCTCTGCTAGCAGAGTTTAGAATTCCATGGGTGCAAAGCTTGTACCTGAAAAAGGTGAATAAACTCAATTTGTGGGTACCAGAAAAAGGGGGAAAGTTGCTGTATGATAAGGTTAGCGCTTACCCTATTTAAAGAGGATTTACACCTCCACAAAAACAAAAGTTATAAAGATACAGCGCTTATAAATCTTAGTATAAGTATTTTGTTGGTATTAATGAACAGGCACCAATATAAAATAATAGTTTTTTATTATCACCAAAAATGTTTAAGACTAATAAAATCCAAAGTGGGATTCCAAAGGTGTACCACAAAGGAAATTCACTTGATAATTGCACATATAAGTACCAATTAAAATAGCACATAAGAATGCATAAGTAGATGTATAAAAAGCATACAAAACAATTACCTTTGACCATATATGTGGAAATTAAATGCTCACAAATAGATGTTCCACAGGGATTTCCACTTGGGGTCGTGGATCCTGGTGTCCACGTTGGTGGTTGTGTTATTGTTACACACCACTTAGAGTGGGCTAATAGTTGTGTATAGTGTTTCTATATGGAGTGAAAAGTCATCAGTCAGATACATTTTTTGTGGCATAATTTTCTTTAGGGTTCCAGTGTAGACCGCTGCTCCGTTTTACTAGAGGTGTGCCTCTGTTGCCCTCGGTATACCGGTTCTGCGTCTATGTCACTCCCACTGAAGAGTCCTCCCCTTAAGGGTTGTGAGCAAATTGTGACTCACGCTAAGCGATTGAAGTGTAAATTCCATTTACGTTCACAATCTCAGTACATAAAGACCTAGAGGGCATACCCATATATAGAGGATCGTGGAAGCTATTATCTGAGGACTGGCAGGCCACAGGTACCGTAAGTCACAATTTGTTCACAACCCTTGAGGGAGGAGGACTCTTACTTCAGTGGGAGTGATATACCTGCAGCACCGGCAATCCTGTTAATTGTTTTACCAGCACTTCTTTCAACTCTTTTAGTATCCTAAGATATATCCAATCGGGCCCTTTGATTTACACACCTTTTGCTTTAAAAGTTCTGTTGCACCTTGTATAAGGACATGTACTTTACTTCCTTAGTATCAATATTCTTACAATTTAACTGCAGTCCCCTCTCGCTCTCTCTCTTTTGTAAATATTAAACAAAAAGAATAAAGATTTAAGTATCTTTTAGCCTTACTATACTTCCTCTTTTAGTCTCATTATACTTTCTTTTCAAACTGAGAGGAATGTTCTTTTCCTGAGCCTGGGTTTTTGCAGCTCTGATAGGTTTTTGCAGCTCTGATAGAAGCTTGTAGGCTTCTTCTGCTTTTCAAGAAACACCTCTCTGGAAGCTCTAGTGGAACTTACACAAGTCTCCTTTGAGTTGACATCAGGTAGTTATTGCCTCTCTGTTTAATGGCATTTTCAAAATGTTTTTCATTGCCCATTTCCTCATCCTTAGGTGGTGGTCTATTTATTACTCTAGTACAACTAGTA
>WWET01006830.1:8924-22602 GCA_011038615.1 Limnodynastes dumerilii | reverse complement strand
CTACATAGGAGCCATGAAGCGCTTGCAGTCTATAATCATATTTAAATATTATAGAATAGTAACTACAAAAATTCCATCCTATTCAAGCAAAGGAATTAATTCATTTTACACAAAGTAATTTATTACAGTGCAATTATCTTTTAATCCATTTATAACAGTATTCAGTATCATCAATGTATCTTGAACATTTAAATTTGAAGACTGACAAAATTAATCACACCACTAAATACTTTGAACAATGAGATAACAGAGTTCTTTATAGTAGAACTTACAAGTAATCAATAATTGTGTCATAGAGCATAATTATTCCAGAAACTGTGACTTTACTATACAATGGCTATTCAATTACAATTCCCGTACAAAACACAACCAAAAATACTGTCCATTTTATTTTAATATTAATGCACTAAATTTATTCAATCAAAACACATCAGAGGTAACAATTATAACTGTTATACAGTAGTTTTATTATAAATGGCTATGTTGAACTGGGTGCTTTGCAGGAGGCTTGATTCTCCCAGAAACTGCTAAAGATTGTAGTTACGTTTTCCTTAAACTTTCAATTATAGATAAAGTTAAGTCATTACACTGCTCAGCTTCCTGGTGACTTTAATATAAGTATTAATCTTTTGATATACTGTTTGAATCACATAAATGTACTGGGACTGATCAAGAGTTTGAGAGTAAGGGCAAACCAGGTGCAAGTGTACAACGCTGCAAAACCATTTTTAAAATGCAAAGATGCAAATAAATTTGCATTTGTTTTTATGCAGGGGGAAAGCTTAGCTTTTATACATAGAACTCAGATGCTTCATTGCTTTATGTTTAATCTCTAAATTAGAATTGAGCTAGGAAATATTACTTGTCAACTCTAGTTCTGTTTGCACAGTTTAAATCTGTCTTCTTCACATTGCAACATGGTTTCGCTGAGGTGTACAATTGCACCTGTTTTGTAAAAGATGAAATTTAATGTATATTATATACCTCCAAACATTTGAGAATTCGAAAGAGGGACAAAATTTTGTGGCCTAGTAGAGAGGGTGTGTCTTGTACCGCCCAGTGGGCGTGTCTGGGAAAGTAGGTGTGTCTTGCATCACCAGGGCAGCGGGTCTAGTGCATGCCCCTTTTATTTAACAACCATCCATAGGTCTGCCCCTTATTATTAGGCCTGCCATCCATATGTCAACCCCTTATTATTTGTCCAGGATTCATATGTCCAGCCTCCATATCCACCTATTTATTTATTTATCCTACCTCCATATTTGCCCATTATTATTATGTTCAGCGTCCTTGTCTCCCCCCTGTTTATTTGTCCAGTCCCCGTGTCTGCTTCTTTATTATTTGTCCAGTCTCCATATATGCCCTTTATTATCATGTCCAGCGTCCATATGTCCCCCCCTGTTTATTTGTCCAGTCTCCATGTCTGCCTCTATTATTTGTCCAGCCTCCATGTCTGCCCCTTGTAATATTCAGCCTCCATGTCTGCCCCTTGTAATGCCCAGCCTCCACGTGTGCCCCTTGTAATGACCAGCCTCCATGTTTGCCCTTTGTAATGACCAGCCTCCATGTCTGCCCCTTGTAATGTCCAGCCTCCATGTCTGCCCCTTGTAATGTCCAGCCTCCATGTCTGCCCCTTGTAATCACCAGACTCCATTGAATGCCACTTGTAAAGTACAGCCTCCACTGGGTGCCCCTTTTTATATCCAGCCTCCTTTGTGTGCCCCTTTTAATATCCAGCCTCCTTTGTGTGCCCCTTTTAATGTCCAGCCTCCATGTCTGCCCCTTGTAATGTACAGCCTCCACGTCTGCCCCTTGTAATGACCAGCCTCCATTGTCTGCCACTTGTAAAGTACAGCCTCCATTGTGTGCCCCTTTTTATATCCAGACTCCTTTGTGTGCCCCTTTTAATGTCCAGCCTCCATATCTGACACTTGTAATGTCCAGCCTCCCCTGTGTGCCCCTTTTAATATCCAGCCTACACCATCTGCCCCTTGTAACGCCCAGCCTCCCTTGTCTGCCCCTTGTAATATCCAGCCTCAACTGTGTGCCCCTTTTAATATCCAGCCTCCTTTGTGTGCCCCTTTTAATATTTAGCCTCCACTGTTTGCCCCTTGTAATGCCCAGCCTCCATTGTCTGCCCCTTGTAATGACTAGCCTCCTTTGTCTGCCCCTTGTAATGTCCAGCCTCCTTTGTCTGCTTCTTGTAATAACCAGCCTCCATTGTCTGTCCCTTGTAATGACCAGCCTCCATATATTCTGTTACTTACCTTTAACGTCTTCTCCCTTCCTCCGCGGCACCCCCTCTCTGTGCTGCTGCCTCTCTCAATCTGTGGTCACGTGGTGCGGAAGTGGTAATACAGGGCTCCTACGGGAGCCTTGTAGAACCAAATCTGTTTGTAGAATGGCAGTGACCGCATAGGTCCTACAGGGCGCCCATATACCGCGGCATGGGCTTTAAAAAATAAACATAAAATAACTTTGTCCTGAGAGTCTGATCTCTCGGGACAAGTTGTGAGGTGGGCTGGACAGCTGGACAGTCCCCCGAAAGCAGGACTGTCCCGCTGGAATCGGGACACTTGGGAGGTATGATATTGTATATATTTTTTTCTACCAAAAAACTAAATAAAACAGTGCATGTACAGACAATAAAAAAAAAAAATATGTGTCTTTACTGAACTGTATTTATCCTTACTTGTAATTAAGGTAGAAGACTATTCTGATTGTGTGTATTTTTTCACATATGTATTTTTGTGGTTGAAAGCTGGCAATCCCTTTCAAATAAATACACATGCAGCTGTACTCTTAGGCAGGGTTGCCGACTATTGAAAGCTTCCATCCAGGAGAACCGGAGGGAAGCCATATATTACTGTGAGGGGACAGAGCTTAATGCTGCTATTTATGCAAATCACATCAGTAAGCCCCGCCCCCTGTCAAGCACCCATGTGATCTTAGGTGTTAAAGGGGTGGGCGGGACTTGATGACATCATCAAGTCCCGCCCATCCCTAGTAACACTAGGGATTACACGGGTGATTGTTAGGGTATAGAGGCATGCGGAAGATTTGCCAGCTCTTCCGGGATACCGGGAGAACAGCCCAAATTTCGGAAGTCGCCCAGATATTCTGGGAGAGTCGGCAACTCTACTCTTAGGAGCTTATCCAGACCTCAGTGCATTTTCCGTACTTGAGAGGGGAGTGAACTCCTCTGTCGCTCATGTACAGAGTTCTGGGCACTTACATACAGGGCTGCAGTCAGAAATAGGGGCCCATGACACATCAATGTGCCCCGCCCATTCGTGACATCATCAGTGATGTTACATAGGGGCAGGGCGTCTCTGACTGATTTTCAAGGGAAATCTCGGGCCCCATCAGCTCCAGGCTTGAGACAATAGTCCCGACAGTCCCCCCTCTGATGGCGGCCCTGCTTACGTGTTCAGAAACCTACCTCAATTTCTTTGCACAAATCTCCATCCGCCCAAATTCAAATTTGTGTGGAAGTGCAAACAGCCGCCTACTCTCTTTAATGCCTATCCCTGCCCACCCTTTGCAGGGATTTGGCATACGATTTCAGGAGTGACACCCCTTATGGTCTGTATGCTAAGAGATCTGTATACTAAGATTTAGCCTGCTCATGTTTGCTGCCAGAAAAATACTGGACATCCACAAGCAGGATCAGTTCCTTTGTGCCAAATTTAAGGAAAGCACCATGATTCGATCAGGTACCAAATGATACTCCCCGAGCTATTGCTTTTTTATGTTTTTTAAATAAATTGTGGGAACCCCTTTTTGTACTTAGCTCAGTGTTATAATACACTGCCTATTATTGCCTGTTTGGATTGTAAGGCAATGTAAGTCTGAATTTTGTAAAAATCTTACAAAAACACAAAAAGCATTAAACTAATTAATAACTCAACATGCTGAACAAATTATATGTTATTTATTAGTTACAGTACTATACAGAAAAAAGGTTATATATAGCATTGAGAGCTTGAAGGATTTGACTTGATATCTACAAAATCCCTATTTGCTATGTACTTTGGACCTGATTCAGAGGTTGAAAATAAGAGAGGAAAGTTACTCCTGGGCAAAACCATGTTGATTTCAGGGGAGTCAAATTTCATCTGTTGCAAGCTGTATTAGTGCAAAGAGGTGGTGTTTCCCAGCCCAAGTCTAAATAGCAGTGTAAAAATAAAACTGGTCAGTACCTGTGTGCAGTAAGCAGAAGCAAAGATATATCTCTGCATGCAAAGAATACAATTAACTTGACTCCCCCTGAAATCAACATGGTTTTGCTTAGGAGTAACTTTCCTCTCTTATTTTCAATCTCTGAATCATGTCCTTTAAGTTTAGATACTTATAAAGATATTCCAAAGTCTTCTGTTAGTTTATCAGTACACATACATATTGTGCTATTCTGAAAGCAAATATATTGAAGCAAATTCAAGGACAAAATAATTTTATATGCAGTTATGAAAATACTTCCAGTTTAACAATGTAAAAACATTTTACGCAATGTACATATTGAACCAAAATATAGCAATAGTAAATTCTTCATGATTTCTCCAGTGTCCATATTACAGTGTTTTTTTATGCCATAAACCTAAGACGTATCCCTCAGAAAAGTCACATGATAAAGAACGCAATCATATAGAAGCAAACAGGAAGCCTGCCAAGTGATCAGATGTTTTAGCTGGCAGAATAAATACATTGTCTCCGTGACCATGATAGTTCTCAAGTGAAGAAGATAAATCTAGTCACTTTTTAGGAGAAAGAGATTAGTGGCTGATTTTTTTACCTGCATTTATTATTTTTACTGCATGTTTTCATATGAAAACTATTTCATATTGAATGTGTATGAGTGTAGGTCCCCATAGCAAACGGCCCTATTTCAAAAGGGCCATTCCATACCTCGAAGAGGCATAGCAATCGATCCCCAGAGCACCGAACATGGTGCTCCGAAAGGTAAGGCTTCCCTACTCCCTTAGCCTAACCCTAAGTCACCCCCCTGCAGCCTAACCCTAAGTCCCCCCTCCCGCAGCTTAACCCTAAGTCCTCCTCCGCAGACTAACCCTAAGTCCCCGGAGAGGGTTACTCACGTCTCCGGTGGTCTGGTCTGAAATTTCTGTGGTGTCACACATTCTAAATAGGGACAGCCGAAAAGACACTTTTGGCTGTCCCTATTTTACAATCTGATCTGATGGCAGCATGGGACGGGGTAAGAAGTGTGTAAAGCATGTATGCAAGGTGGGAGAGGGGAGATATTTAAATTGTACAGTAATATATACTATAGTCTCCAAAAAGAATTGTTAGAGTTATAGGCAAATATTATGGGACATCCTATTATGAAGTGAGAACTGAGTCTAAGTCTAAGTAAACTGAGTCAAATGATGTTGAAATGTACCATCTGCAGATAGCTCCATCAGATTGGAGTGATATAATATCAGGTTTTTTTTTTCCTGTTTTCACACTGACACCTGCTTAGGCACCTTAGAATTTAGTTTTCTGTATATTTGAAATAATCTGTCTACTCTAACCTCTCTCTGAAGAGATGTTTCCACCCAATCCATTTTAAACACATAAAAAAGCTTTTCTGTAAACATGACCACGGATGGAGGTGTAGCCTGTAGCCAAGATTGAAGGATGCATTTACGTGCAACGGCAGAGATCACTAATAGTAGTATTTTACTTCCAGCAGATAAGCATGTGTTTTTAGGAAAGATGCCCAAGACTGCCCAAGTGGCCATCAAGTGAAAAGAAAATCAATGGCAAATCTCTAAACTCTCACCCAAAGGGCCTCATTCACTAAGCTCGAATTGCTAAAATTCACGTGATTTTTAGCTTAGAATTCGCCAAAGGCGATTCACTAAGCAAAAAATCACGTGAATTTAGTAATTTTTTATTCGCGGGTCCGCAAATCGCGGTCCCGACTTTTTCAATTAGAAACATAGGATGTATCTAATTCACTAAATGCGATTTCACCGATTCGCGGTGAAATCGCATTGAATTCACAAGACATAAATTCGCATCACTAGAGATGCGATTTTATGTTTTTGTGCCGATCGCAAGCATTAAAACACATGTCTGTATAACAGACATGTGTTTTAGTGCTGAAAAATCCTAAATTCGGCATGTCAGCACCATGCAGGCATGCTGTAGCCATTGAATTAGAAGGATCAGCAAAGGTGATCCTTCTAATTCTTTGGTTACAGCACGGATACAATTGTATCCATGCTAAACTGTGTGTCGCGTCTGTGTAAAAAAAAAAAAAAAATTAAATAAATAAATGAACCCTTTAAAAAAATTCAATAAAGTGTTACATATGTAAATAAAATAGTCATCCTAGCTAACATTAACCCCTATGTCTATGCACTTACCTTAGGGGGTCATCCCTCCTAATCTAAGTGTATCAAATAAAGTGTGACATGTGTATAATAATAAAAAAAAATTTTAAACTCACCATTAGGTGTCCGGATCTTGGGAGCCTTCAATATTCCTTAATCTGAAGTCTTCTTCTTTATTCTTTCGAAGTCTTCATCGGCCCATCGCCGCGAATGACCCGCGATTGATGAATTTTTTGGGCCCTAATTCACTAACATGCGAATTTTTTCAAACTCACGCGATGCCCCGCGATGCATTTGGGGCTTATTCGCGGTGATTTTAATGAAAAACTCACCGCGAATAGCCCTTTGACTAATCACGGCACATCGCGTGTGTTTTGAAAAATTTCTAAGTTCAGCATGTTTACAATTTGTATCCATGCTGTAGCCACTGAATTACAACGATCCTCAAAGGTGATCGTTGTAATTCTCTGTTTACAGCACGGCAGCTCCTCACCTTGATCTCGAAGAATTCTTACTAAACTCCCACCAGTAGAGGGCGCTCTAAAGATATAGAAATTAACAGTAGCCGCGATGACCCGCGAATTGATTTTTGGGAAAAAATTTGCGCTTAGTGAATGAGGCCCAAAAATGTTTGATCAGTGGACAATAAACAAGTGTTTTAATCTCACTACAGAATGGTAAATGTAAATAAGTACACAAATTTCTACAGACCACTATGCAATCGATGGATAAGCCTGTTATTTAATTTGCCTTTGGCTAATACTCCAAATGGCATTGCCATTTACTTAAGTATTTTGTTTAGCTAAAACCAATAATTGTTCTATCATTTACCAATTTTTTTTTGCCAAAAACAATTCATACTTCTTATTTCATTCTTTACCATTTTAAAAAGTATCTGCCTAATATAATCCTCAGCATTTTTACAAATATGTAGATAGTACTTGCATATATTTCACTAGCTGCCGATTCTAAAGTTTGCACTTAATTTCTATAGTATTCTGCAAGAAATAGATCTGGAAATAGAGTGGTAGAAACCCTTTTTTATGCCATGTCAGCATGGACATCACAAACTGTTCCTAAAGGGTGAGACAACAAATGCAATAACATAATCTTCCCGAAAATTAATGATCTCTCCTATAGCTGTTGGCCTAGTTGGCATGGTCCTCAAGAGGGTAAAACTTCTCTGAAGTTCAGACGCATTCTGTTTTGTTCCATACGGTAGTTAACAGAACAAAATCTATTTAGTCAGCAGCACTGCAGCGAACGGTATTGATGAAAACATGGCATACATCTTCTCCCATCAAGTTTTTGCTACACATGGCAAAGCAACCAGAATAATTAAGATCTATGATATTGTGTATTACTGCTGGAGAAAAAAGATATCTTTTTTAAATAACTCCCGCTGGATAACCCTGAATTGTTTCTCTACCTCTGCTAGTCTTGCAAATTGCTGTTGGTTTTGGAAAAAGATTAATTGGGTTGCTGTGCCTTAAATAATCATTTTATTTCCTCAGTCTGCTGGCTGATATTAAGTTATGTTTATATTTTACAATTCAATATTTGTTTGTTAAAACTCATGCGTTGAAGCATTGCAAAATCAGATAATAAAATGCATACAAAAAAGATATATTTTTGTTAAATCCAAATTACTTTGTTTAATGTCATGGGGGAAATTTTGCATTACAGTAATCTGCTCATGGCCAAGGATATGCAAAGTTCTCTTTTTAAAAAATATGTCTCTTTTGGAGTGTTTTTCTTGTGTTGTTATTTTAAATTTACAGGAACTATGCCAGTATTTTCACTTCCTTAATAACTTTGATATTGATATCAAATGCTAGTTAGGTAATGAAAGGACAAGCACAGAGCGTTGTCCTTCTACGTCAAGAAATGGCTGTCTTAGAAATAGAGTCAGTCGAAAGCTCATTTTCATCTGTCTATTTAAAAAAAAAAAAACAGGCATATTAGAGTTTTTCCTTTGAATGGGTAAGCATGCCCACTGGACCCGCCACAGACTCACCGTAGATCCCACCAAAGAGGTGAGTAACCTCTCCAGCATATTTAGGGTTAGGATTAGGCTATGGGGAAGGGAGGGTTAGGGTTAGGCTTTGGGTAAGAGAGGGTTAGAGTCAGGGTCATAGTTGAGGAGGTTAAAAAGAGACACCAGTCCATCAAGTTCAACTTATTTTGGATCTCCTGCGATCCCTATCTTTATTTTTTAAGTTAATCCATATGAAGCCACCTCCAAACTGTTGCAATCAGAAAATAAATAAATAAAAATCCCTGCTGACCCAAGATAGCCGTCCTATTTCTCCCAGGCTATACTACTGACTAAATTTGCGGTCCTGGTAACCATGAATGTCCTTTTCTGCTAAAAAATTTATCTAATCCTTTCTTAAACATATCAAGTGAAACTGCCATCATAACCTTTTCTGGCAGTGACTCCACATCCTGACTGCCCTTACTGTGAAGAACCATTTCCTTTGCTTGTTGTGAAACTTCTTTTCCTCTAACCTTAGTGGGTGCCCCCGTGTCCTGTGTACAGGGCTTGGGGTAAAGTTCCTTTGAAAGTTCTCTGTATTGACCCATGATGTATTTATATATAGTAATCATATATTCTCTTAGACGCCTCTTTTCTAAAGTAAACATGTCTAAACTGGCTAGCCTTTCCTCATAGCTCAATTACTCCATACCCTCTATCAATTTTGTCACCCTTCTCTGTTCCCTTTCTAGTTCCAAAATGTATTTTTTATGGATTGGTGCCCAGAACTGAACCACGTGTTCCAGATGAGGCCTTACCAATGATTTATATAGTGGCAAAATTACACAGTCTTCCCTTGTATCTATGCCCCTTTTTATGCATGCATGCTGCTTGACATTGAGCACTATTGCTAAGTCTATTGTCCACAAGCACTCCCAAATCCTTCTCCATTAAAGATTCTCCTAAATTTACCCTATTTAGTTTATAGATTACATGCTTGTTTTTGATCCCTAAATGCATCATCTTACATTTATCTATGTTAAACCTCATCTTACATTTGGCCGCCCAATCCTCCAGTTTACTCAAGTCCCTTTGCAGAGGTGCTACATCTTGCTCAGATTCTATTACCATACATGGTTTAGTCATCTGAAAAAATGGAAACCTTGCCCTCTAAACCATCACCAATGTCATTAATATATTAAAAAGGAGTGGTCCCAGCACAGAACCTTGAGGTACACCGCTTAAGACTTTTGACCAATTAGAAAAAGTTCCATGTAACACAATTCTCTGTTCCCTATTCTGCAACCCTGTTTTTGATCCAAGTACAAATGTTGTTTCCTAGACCCAGTTCCCTTATTTTGTGGATCAATCTATTGTGTAGAATGAAGTTTTAACAGTGCTTATACAAAGAGTGGAAGGTCAAATAAATTGGCTCTTATGATAGGGAAAGAGAAGGGTTAGGGTCAGCATGCAGGGAGGAGAGTCTCAAATATCCCTGCACAAGTTCTTAAGGAGTGCTGGGGCCTTTGATATTAAAGGTCTCAAAGAAGGTTGATCTGGATAGAGACTTGTTACTTTGATCATATAGGATTGCATAAAGTTTAACAGCTTTGTGTGGTAATCTGTGGTGTGATTGCTGTAGTGTCTCTGGTCTACACTGTGCTCCCCGCAATGCTCTGTGTCACCAGAACTGCGTTGTAAAGGCCATGGGGGAGGCCCAGGGTGTAGAGCAGTGTTGTGATCTGTGCTATGACATTCTGTGCAGTTAGCACTAACCTTGCAGTCCTTGGCGAAGTGGGATGTGGAAGAACAACACTCGTAGCAGATGCCGTTTTCCCTTAGGAAGGCTTTGCGGTTTGCAGTTCTTTGACTATGCAAAGACTGCTATATTATCACATGTAGATGACTGCACTGATAGTGTAGCAGGTCTCTGAGGAGTCAGGGCCTTGGGACTGTTAAGATGCTTGACTGTGCAGGGACTGTTGTATTGCTGTATGCAGGTGACCACACTGACAGTGTATGGGTTTTTGTGTAGGCAAATGGCGGCACTCCTATTGCTGAGTTGCCATGATTAGTAGACTGTATAGAAACTTTGCTTTGAGAAAGTCTGCCGGACAGACGATATGCGTAAGCGGGGTTTTTCACGTGGAGCCAATATCTATACCACTTCATTTGGAGCTTAATACAGAGGTGCCAACTCGGAGATGTTGGAAATTTAATATGGGCTCGGACAAAGGACTGTTAGTTAATTCTGATCCCCGTCTTGAACTGGCTGACGGCATCCACAGCATTGAGAAGGTCGGCTGTCTGATTTCATTTCCCGGAGTTCGGGTAATATCCTGCCTGTCATGATTTGCCTGCAATACTTAATTTACAGCCTCGATATATAGCCTTACAGTCTTAATTCTTTACAACTTTGGATTGATTTATTAATTATTAAAGTATTATATCTTCAATAACTTTGGATTGATTGATTCATTATTGCCTGGGAATATAGAATATATCTTATGGAAAACAGCTAAGCAGGTTCCTAGGGATGACTCAAAAGAAGGAGACCATAAAGAATATTTAATGCTGAAACACACCTGTACATTTTCAGATAGCATCCTATGTACACGGTACAGTCATAACAGAGAAATCAAGTTGAATTGAATTAATTTCAGCTCATTAAGCTGTTGTGTAGGCGAGATTTGTTTTAGTCTCTTACTCTAAGGAACAAGTGGGTCAGATGTGAAGAACTGAACTGTTTAATCTAGATGGTGCCAAGCTGCTTTCCATTGTTCTTCAACATTATTAATCACCAGTCTGTGAGACTGGAAGCATTCCGAATCCCAGCCAGGTGTGAGCTGGTACACATCTTGCCGTTCTAATTAGGAGGAATGAGTGGACAAACTGTTCTTACACTGATAACCAAGTGGAGAAACTTTTATTTTAAATAAAAAATAACACTTTTTCACAATGTTTACAAATCTAACTTTATTCCAGTTTCCTGAATTTCTCAATCTTTATGTACAAGTATACTATATAAACAGACCCATTTCCTTTTCCCACATCTTTCCAGTATGAAACAATTATGATAGCAGAAGCATTCTTACCTCAGAAGGGCCATAGTGCAACACCATAAAAAAACAGACCAATGTCTAATCAATACCTAGGACCAGATTTACTAAGCTGCAGATTTGAAAAGTGGAGATGTTGCCTATAGCAACCAATCAGATTTTAGCTGACAATGTCTATTACTGTATGTAAAAAGAAAGAGAGCTAGAATCTGATTGGTTGCTATTGGCAACATCTCCACTTTGCCAAACCTGCAGATTAGTAAATCTGGCTCCAAGGGCCTCATTTACAAAAAACGATTTTATTCTGCAATTTAAAATCATTCTCTCTCTTTTGGTTTAAATTGCGGTATTCACAAAGATGCGATTTTACTGCGATTTAAATCAAATCACACGAGTTGCAGCAATGTCCGCAGTATTAACAGTACAAACCTTTTCATTAATACTGTGGACATTGCTGCATGCGTTAAATCCACATCTGCATCGGAAGGGATAATCCCTCAGCCCTGCACTGTACCCCAGTATTATAACCAATGTCAATTATTGATAAACATTGAAGTACAACCTCGCATCCCCAATACTACGGACATTTCCCACATATTTCAAACAGGACTTTAACTTTCTAAGGGAAATCTCCTTATCTAAAGACAACAAACTGACACTTTCTTTCAAACGCACCAGCAGACCAACGTCTGCTCTTAAAGTTGCTACGTTATTGTTACAATAAATATTTTCTTTTTAACTAACCCTGTGTCTCAGCTCCATCAATTTACTCAATCCCATTAGCGCCCATGCTTTTGTAGAGTACTGTATCTTTTTACACATCTATTCACCCACGTGGGCTCTGGTGGAGCCCTCACCAGTACTCTTCCAGCATAGACTGCTTTTCCCACGGACACATTGTTATGCATATGCATATGTTTATTTAACACTGTATTTTTTTTTTACACAGCACACGCAGCGCCACGTGGTTAGAAGTCTAACCATGCTGACGCTGATAGAACTACAAGGCTAAGCAATGCATAGCCCTGTACTTCTATTAGCACAGCATGGCTAAGGCTTTCAGCCATACAGCACATTTTTTTTTTATTTTTACAAACACACAAACACAAAAACACAAAAACACAAAAAAACATGTGTTTTTGTTTGTCCGGGATGGCTCCATCAGCCGCAAATCGCACCTCTCTGGCTGCAATTTTTTTTTTTGGGTGATTTTAAATCACACTCAAGGTGATTTCTTCAAATTGCCTTTAGTGAATACCACGATTTTTTTTCCTATTTTTTCAATGGCATTTTTACACATTTTTACACACTCAAATCACGCGATTTGAGACTTTCTGAATACCGCGATGTGACTTCAGAGGCTCAAATCACGCGATTTGTGGAGATTTGCCACAAATCGTTTTTTGTAAATGAGGCCCCAAGTGTTTTCCTCACCCTCCACCCTCCAATATTTATGTCTGTAAATGACTATGAAAGTCTTTTGAATAGTCCAGCTTTTAACAAACACCATTGGTTCTTTCTTCATAATTTCTAATTGTCCTTAGAACTTTATTCCCATTGCTTTTTTAGATATATCTAAATTTCCAGTGGCAACAGCATTGAAGGGGACATGTATCACCAACACATTTATTTTAATTAATAAAAAGTGTTATTTCTCTTCACCCCACACCCACAAATAATACTTGTTTAAGGTACTAGTTCCTTACCTAGAAAAATAGCATTTTTTAACATAAAATATCAGTAAAAGGGAGCATTGTTTGCTGAATAATTTACAGAAAATAGAAAAAGCTGATTTTCCTATCTTGCAAACAAAATTCTCTGCACCATTAGCTGCAAAGATCGGAATGAAAACATACTAACATATTCTCCCTCACAAAAACTTTTTGGCAGTGGATGAAAATAACCTTTATCAATATATATATTACAGACTGAAACCAAGGACAAGAGTAAAAACAGGTTTTGATTTTTCCAAAATCTTGTGAGATAAGTAACAAGGATCCTATAACAGACAGATAAAATTCAGAACTCAGTCAGGTACAAGGAAACCAAAGGAAACCCATGAATTAGTTATTTTATTTATTGAAAAGTTAATTAAAGCATACATAGTGTATTTTTCAACAGTATAGTACAAGCTTGTTTCCGTTCTGCAATACAAAATTACCCCTATAAAAATATATTATATCTGTATTAAGAAAACACAAGAATTGTGCTGTTCTCAATCCTTGTTCTTTTTTGTCTTTTACTTTATTCATCCATTTCATTTGTCAGTTTGTTTCAAACCTCTACAAATATACAGTATATAT
>WWET01006829.1:17123-29994 GCA_011038615.1 Limnodynastes dumerilii | reverse complement strand
CAATATAATATATGTATATAATATATACATATAATAGATGTTGAACGTTACACAATATATATGAATATGTAATTATTTGTCTAGTAGGTTATTAATTATGTTTAAATGTGTTTATTCCTTGTGTTTCCAATAGGACTGAGTAATCTTTGAAGGAGGAACAGGAGTCCTCAGTCAGTTTAGGAAGAACCTGCAGCCTCTTCCTCCTTTTTCCCTGCCCCTTCCCAGGCCCAATCCCCTACCCTCTTCCCCTGCCCTTCAATAGCCCCTTTTCTTGCCCCTTCCACTGCCCCTTCCCAGGCCCATCCCCACCCTCTTCCTTTTCTCCTTCCCAGGACAAATCCACACCCTCTTCCCCTGCCCCTTCCCTTGGCCAATCTTCGGATCTAGAGCTTAATATAGTAGTTCTAAATCCCCTTCTCTTTCCTCACCCCAATCACCTGCCCCTTCCCATCCAGAAAACCCTTACCTTGACCTGCCCACATCCTCTCTTTTTTCTCTTTCCATTTTCCCTCTCAGCTTTCCCTTATCTGGGCATCGGTGGCCTAAACAAAACCAGTTGCCATGGGACTTTGGTAAGTCAATATAAGAATAACTTTATTTTTGTAAAATATATACAAAAAGGAGATGAATGAGAGTAGCACTTTCCAGTTTAAAAATGTAAACTTGTACACATAAGCAAATCATTTTAAAAATGCAAGGGCTGGCATAATTTTTAGATTAAAGACTATTTTAAAATTATTTTAATGTATTTTAATGTATTATAACATGAAAACTAATAATAATTACAAAAGGTCAAGATATCATTTAGAATGCATAAGTAAAGCCTTTTCAATGCATAAAACTCAAGTTTTATTTTCTATTTACATTTTCAAATAGTTTATTTGTGTAGTTCACTATAAGAATAAGGTGCTAAATGTCAATATGAAAGTCAACCAACAAAATTACATATATACATACATACATACTTCAAAAAAGACATACACAGACATCAATAAAATATCTTTAAATTTAATGAAAAAACCCTACAAAAATTTAATTTATTAAAGATACGTATTTTTTGTGTTTAACTTTATTTAGTGAAACGCATATGTGTAATGTTTTAAAGTAAAATGAATCGTCGATAATGTGTCCTGGGTGTATCTTGTTTTAATAAAACATTCTATATTCCAACAGGACTGAACAACATCAGGCAAGCTTCATGCTGCTGTTCCAGGCTGCCAAAACCATCATGAGTGCCCTGGAGGAGGTTGGAGCAGTGGCACAAAATTGGCTCACCAAGCCTCACCACCTCCAACGAGTTTGGAAGAGGACCCACCAACTCACACTCCATATGATTCCTGTCATTACTGGGCCCCTGTTTATACCCCCTGACTGGAGTTTCATCAGAGGATATAAATAGGGGCACAGGAATGACAGGAGTCATTTGATGGAGGGACCCACAAGAGGATGCAATGTGTCGAAGGAGCTCCACAAGAAGAGGATGGACCAGAACACAGAGATCACCAATCAACAGAAAAGACTTCTGAAAGTGATAATATTAATATTAAACCTACAACGGGTACAATGTTGAATACTCTTATTTCATGGAGAGGGGGCGGTTAAGGTTAGGCTGTAGAATGAGCATGGTTAGGGTTACCTGTCATCATTGGAGCAGGAACGACGCTTTCTCTAGAACCTGGCGGCAGTCATTGCTGTATTGTATAGAAACATAGAAAGTGACAGCAGATAAGAGCCACATGGCCCATCTAGTCTGCCCATTGGTTTATTGAAAACTATACTGACCCTAGACCCTATTTACCCTCAATTTGGTTTACAATTTAGGATACCCTTATATTTATCCCAAGCATGTTTAAATTGTTCCACTGTATTGGCCTCAACCACCTCAGATGGGAGAATATTCCACTTATCTATCACCCTTTCAGTGAAGTAATTTTTCCGCACATTTCCTTTGAATCTACCACCCTCCAGTTTATATCCATCATTTCTATTACACAGAGGAAAAGATGTCAGTAATGTATAGAAAGATACAATATAAATACACATTTCTATTACACAGAGGAAAAGATGTCAGTAATGTATAGAAAGATACAATATAAATACACATTTCTATTACACAGAGGAAAAGATGTCAGTAATGTATAGAAAGATACAATATAAATACACATTTCTATTACACAGAGGAAAAGATGTCAGTAATGTATAGAAAGATACAATATAAATACACATTTCTATTACACAGAGGAAAAGATGTCAGTAATGTATAGAAAGATACAATATAAATACACATTTCTATTACACAGAGGAAAAGATGTCAGTAATGTATAGAAAGATACAATATAAATACACATTTCTATTACACAGAGGAAAAGATGTCAGTAATGTATAGAAAGATACAATATAAATACACATTTCTATTACACAGAGGAAAAGATGTCAGTAATGTATAGAAAGATACAATATAAATACACATTTCTATTACACAGAGGAAAAGATGTCAGTAATGTATAGAAAGATACAATATAAATACACATTTCTATTACACAGAGGAAAAGATGTCAGTAATGTATAGAAAGATACAATATAAATACACATTTCTATTACACAGAGGAAAAGATGTCAGTAATGTATAGAAAGATACAATATAAATACACATTTCTATTACACAGAGGAAAAGATGTCAGTAATGTATAGAAAGATACAATATAAATACACATTTCTATTACACAGAGGAAAAGATGTCAGTAATGTATAGAAAGATACAATATAAATACACATTTCTATTACACAGAGGAAAAGATGTCAGTAATGTATAGAAAGATACAATATAAATACACATTTCTATTACACAGAGGAAAAGATGTCAGTAATGTATAGAAAGATACAATATAAATACACATTTCTATTACACAGAGGAAAAGATGTCAGTAATGTATAGAAAGATACAATATAAATACACATTTCTATTACACAGAGGAAAAGATGTCAGTAATGTATAGAAAGATACAATATAAATACACATTTCTATTACACAGAGGAAAAGATGTCAGTAATGTATAGAAAGATACAATATAAATACACATTTCTATTACACAGAGGAAAAGATGTCAGTAATGTATAGAAAGATACAATATAAATACACATTTCTATTACACAGAGGAAAAGATGTCAGTAATGTATAGAAAGATACAATATAAATACACATTTCTATTACACAGAGGAAAAGATGTCAGTAATGTATAGAAAGATACAATATAAATACACATTTCTATTACACAGAGGAAAAGATGTCAGTAATGTATAGAAAGATACAATATAAATACACATTTCTATTACACAGAGGAAAAGATGTCAGTAATGTATAGAAAGATACAATATAAATACACATTTCTATTACACAGAGGAAAAGATGTCAGTAATGTATAGAAAGATACAATATAAATACACATTTCTATTACACAGAGGAAAAGATGTCAGTAATGTATAGAAAGATACAATATAAATACACATTTCTATTACACAGAGGAAAAGATGTCAGTAATGTATAGAAAGATACAATATAAATACACATTTCTATTACACAGAGGAAAAGATGTCAGTAATGTATAGAAAGATACAATATAAATACACATTTCTATTACACAGAGGAAAAGATGTCAGTAATGTATAGAAAGATACAATATAAATACACATTTCTATTACACAGAGGAAAAGATGTCAGTAATGTATAGAAAGATACAATATAAATACACATTTCTATTACACAGAGGAAAAGATGTCAGTAATGTATAGAAAGATACAATATAAATACACATTTCTATTACACAGAGGAAAAGATGTCAGTAATGTATAGAAAGATACAATATAAATACACATTTCTATTACACAGAGGAAAAGATGTCAGTAATGTATAGAAAGATACAATATAAATACACATTTCTATTACACAGAGGAAAAGATGTCAGTAATGTATAGAAAGATACAATATAAATACACATTTCTATTACACAGAGGAAAAGATGTCAGTAATGTATAGAAAGATACAATATAAATACACATTTCTATTACACAGAGGAAAAGATGTCAGTAATGTATAGAAAGATACAATATAAATACACATTTCTATTACACAGAGGAAAAGATGTCAGTAATGTATAGAAAGATACAATATAAATACACATTTCTATTACACAGAGGAAAAGATGTCAGTAATGTATAGAAAGATACAATATAAATACACATTTCTATTACACAGAGGAAAAGATGTCAGTAATGTATAGAAAGATACAATATAAATACACATTTCTATTACACAGAGGAAAAGATGTCAGTAATGTATAGAAAGATACAATATAAATACACATTTCTATTACACAGAGGAAAAGATGTCAGTAATGTATAGAAAGATACAATATAAATACACATTTCTATTACACAGAGGAAAAGATGTCAGTAATGTATAGAAAGATACAATATAAATACACATTTCTATTACACAGAGGAAAAGATGTCAGTAATGTATAGAAAGATACAATATAAATACACATTTCTATTACACAGAGGAAAAGATGTCAGTAATGTATAGAAAGATACAATATAAATACACATTTCTATTACACAGAGGAAAAGATGTCAGTAATGTATAGAAAGATACAATATAAATACACATTTCTATTACACAGAGGAAAAGATGTCAGTAATGTATAGAAAGATACAATATAAATACACATTTCTATTACACAGAGGAAAAGATGTCAGTAATGTATAGAAAGATACAATATAAATACACATTTCTATTACACAGAGGAAAAGATGTCAGTAATGTATAGAAAGATACAATATAAATACACATTTCTATTACACAGAGGAAAAGATGTCAGTAATGTATAGAAAGATACAATATAAATACACATTTCTATTACACAGAGGAAAAGATGTCAGTAATGTATAGAAAGATACAATATAAATACACATTTCTATTACACAGAGGAAAAGATGTCAGTAATGTATAGAAAGATACAATATAAATACACATTTCTATTACACAGAGGAAAAGATGTCAGTAATGTATAGAAAGATACAATATAAATACACATTTCTATTACACAGAGGAAAAGATGTCAGTAATGTATAGAAAGATACAATATAAATACACATTTCTATTACACAGAGGAAAAGATGTCAGTAATGTATAGAAAGATACAATATAAATACACATTTCTATTACACAGAGGAAAAGATGTCAGTAATGTATAGAAAGATACAATATAAATACACATTTCTATTACACAGAGGAAAAGATGTCAGTAATGTATAGAAAGATACAATATAAATACACATTTCTATTACACAGAGGAAAAGATGTCAGTAATGTATAGAAAGATACAATATAAATACACATTTCTATTACACAGAGGAAAAGATGTCAGTAATGTATAGAAAGATACAATATAAATACACATTTCTATTACACAGAGGAAAAGATGTCAGTAATGTATAGAAAGATACAATATAAATACACATTTCTATTACACAGAGGAAAAGATGTCAGTAATGTATAGAAAGATACAATATAAATACACATTTCTATTACACAGAGGAAAAGATGTCAGTAATGTATAGAAAGATACAATATAAATACACATTTCTATTACACAGAGGAAAAGATGTCAGTAATGTATAGAAAGATACAATATAAATACACATTTCTATTACACAGAGGAAAAGATGTCAGTAATGTATAGAAAGATACAATATAAATACACATTTCTATTACACAGAGGAAAAGATGTCAGTAATGTATAGAAAGATACAATATAAATACACATTTCTATTACACAGAGGAAAAGATGTCAGTAATGTATAGAAAGATACAATATAAATACACATTTCTATTACACAGAGGAAAAGATGTCAGTAATGTATAGAAAGATACAATATAAATACACATTTCTATTACACAGAGGAAAAGATGTCAGTAATGTATAGAAAGATACAATATAAATACACATTTCTATTACACAGAGGAAAAGATGTCAGTAATGTATAGAAAGATACAATATAAATACACATTTCTATTACACAGAGGAAAAGATGTCAGTAATGTATAGAAAGATACAATATAAATACACATTTCTATTACACAGAGGAAAAGATGTCAGTAATGTATAGAAAGATACAATATAAATACACATTTCTATTACACAGAGGAAAAGATGTCAGTAATGTATAGAAAGATACAATATAAATACACATTTCTATTACACAGAGGAAAAGATGTCAGTAATGTATAGAAAGATACAATATAAATACACATTTCTATTACACAGAGGAAAAGATGTCAGTAATGTATAGAAAGATACAATATAAATACACATTTCTATTACACAGAGGAAAAGATGTCAGTAATGTATAGAAAGATACAATATAAATACACATTTCTATTACACAGAGGAAAAGATGTCAGTAATGTATAGAAAGATACAATATAAATACACATTTCTATTACACAGAGGAAAAGATGTCAGTAATGTATAGAAAGATACAATATAAATACACATTTCTATTACACAGAGGAAAAGATGTCAGTAATGTATAGAAAGATACAATATAAATACACATTTCTATTACACAGAGGAAAAGATGTCAGTAATGTATAGAAAGATACAATATAAATACACATTTCTATTACACAGAGGAAAAGATGTCAGTAATGTATAGAAAGATACAATATAAATACACATTTCTATTACACAGAGGAAAAGATGTCAGTAATGTATAGAAAGATACAATATAAATACACATTTCTATTACACAGAGGAAAAGATGTCAGTAATGTATAGAAAGATACAATATAAATACACATTTCTATTACACAGAGGAAAAGATGTCAGTAATGTATAGAAAGATACAATATAAATACACATTTCTATTACACAGAGGAAAAGATGTCAGTAATGTATAGAAAGATACAATATAAATACACATTTCTATTACACAGAGGAAAAGATGTCAGTAATGTATAGAAAGATACAATATAAATACACATTTCTATTACACAGAGGAAAAGATGTCAGTAATGTATAGAAAGATACAATATAAATACACATTTCTATTACACAGAGGAAAAGATGTCAGTAATGTATAGAAAGATACAATATAAATACACATTTCTATTACACAGAGGAAAAGATGTCAGTAATGTATAGAAAGATACAATATAAATACACATTTCTATTACACAGAGGAAAAGATGTCAGTAATGTATAGAAAGATACAATATAAATACACATTTCTATTACACAGAGGAAAAGATGTCAGTAATGTATAGAAAGATACAATATAAATACACATTTCTATTACACAGAGGAAAAGATGTCAGTAATGTATAGAAAGATACAATATAAATACACATTTCTATTACACAGAGGAAAAGATGTCAGTAATGTATAGAAAGATACAATATAAATACACATTTCTATTACACAGAGGAAAAGATGTCAGTAATGTATAGAAAGATACAATATAAATACACATTTCTATTACACAGAGGAAAAGATGTCAGTAATGTATAGAAAGATACAATATAAATACACATTTCTATTACACAGAGGAAAAGATGTCAGTAATGTATAGAAAGATACAATATAAATACACATTTCTATTACACAGAGGAAAAGATGTCAGTAATGTATAGAAAGATACAATATAAATACACATTTCTATTACACAGAGGAAAAGATGTCAGTAATGTATAGAAAGATACAATATAAATACACATTTCTATTACACAGAGGAAAAGATGTCAGTAATGTATAGAAAGATACAATATAAATACACATTTCTATTACACAGAGGAAAAGATGTCAGTAATGTATAGAAAGATACAATATAAATACACATTTCTATTACACAGAGGAAAAGATGTCAGTAATGTATAGAAAGATACAATATAAATACACATTTCTATTACACAGAGGAAAAGATGTCAGTAATGTATAGAAAGATACAATATAAATACACATTTCTATTACACAGAGGAAAAGATGTCAGTAATGTATAGAAAGATACAATATAAATACACATTTCTATTACACAGAGGAAAAGATGTCAGTAATGTATAGAAAGATACAATATAAATACACATTTCTATTACACAGAGGAAAAGATGTCAGTAATGTATAGAAAGATACAATATAAATACACATTTCTATTACACAGAGGAAAAGATGTCAGTAATGTATAGAAAGATACAATATAAATACACATTTCTATTACACAGAGGAAAAGATGTCAGTAATGTATAGAAAGATACAATATAAATACACATTTCTATTACACAGAGGAAAAGATGTCAGTAATGTATAGAAAGATACAATATAAATACACATTTCTATTACACAGAGGAAAAGATGTCAGTAATGTATAGAAAGATACAATATAAATACACATTTCTATTACACAGAGGAAAAGATGTCAGTAATGTATAGAAAGATACAATATAAATACACATTTCTATTACACAGAGGAAAAGATGTCAGTAATGTATAGAAAGATACAATATAAATACACATTTCTATTACACAGAGGAAAAGATGTCAGTAATGTATAGAAAGATACAATATAAATACACATTTCTATTACACAGAGGAAAAGATGTCAGTAATGTATAGAAAGATACAATATAAATACACATTTCTATTACACAGAGGAAAAGATGTCAGTAATGTATAGAAAGATACAATATAAATACACATTTCTATTACACAGAGGAAAAGATGTCAGTAATGTATAGAAAGATACAATATAAATACACATTTCTATTACACAGAGGAAAAGATGTCAGTAATGTATAGAAAGATACAATATAAATACACATTTCTATTACACAGAGGAAAAGATGTCAGTAATGTATAGAAAGATACAATATAAATACACATTTCTATTACACAGAGGAAAAGATGTCAGTAATGTATAGAAAGATACAATATAAATACACATTTCTATTACACAGAGGAAAAGATGTCAGTAATGTATAGAAAGATACAATATAAATACACATTTCTATTACACAGAGGAAAAGATGTCAGTAATGTATAGAAAGATACAATATAAATACACATTTCTATTACACAGAGGAAAAGATGTCAGTAATGTATAGAAAGATACAATATAAATACACATTTCTATTACACAGAGGAAAAGATGTCAGTAATGTATAGAAAGATACAATATAAATACACATTTCTATTACACAGAGGAAAAGATGTCAGTAATGTATAGAAAGATACAATATAAATACACATTTCTATTACACAGAGGAAAAGATGTCAGTAATGTATAGAAAGATACAATATAAATACACATTTCTATTACACAGAGGAAAAGATGTCAGTAATGTATAGAAAGATACAATATAAATACACATTTCTATTACACAGAGGAAAAGATGTCAGTAATGTATAGAAAGATACAATATAAATACACATTTCTATTACACAGAGGAAAAGATGTCAGTAATGTATAGAAAGATACAATATAAATACACATTTCTATTACACAGAGGAAAAGATGTCAGTAATGTATAGAAAGATACAATATAAATACACATTTCTATTACACAGAGGAAAAGATGTCAGTAATGTATAGAAAGATACAATATAAATACACATTTCTATTACACAGAGGAAAAGATGTCAGTAATGTATAGAAAGATACAATATAAATACACATTTCTATTACACAGAGGAAAAGATGTCAGTAATGTATAGAAAGATACAATATAAATACACATTTCTATTACACAGAGGAACAGATGTCAGTAATGTATAGAAAGATACAATATAAATACACATTTCTATTACACAGAGGAACAGATGTCAGTAATGTATAGAAAGATACAATATAAATACACATTTCTATTACACAGAGGAACAGATGTCAGTAATGTATAGAAAGATACAATATAAATACACATTTCTATTACACAGAGGAACAGATGTCAGTAATGTATAGAAAGATACAATATAAATACACATTTCTATTACACAGAGGAACAGATGTCAGTAATGTATAGAAAGATACAATATAAATACACATTTCTATTACACAGAGGAACAGATGTCAGTAATGTATAGAAAGATACAATATAAATACACATTTCTATTACACAGAGGAACAGATGTCAGTAATGTATAGAAAGATACAATATAAATACACATTTCTATTACACAGAGGAACAGATGTCAGTAATGTATAGAAAGATACAATATAAATACACATTTCTATTACACAGAGGAACAGATGTCAGTAATGTATAGAAAGATACAATATAAATACACATTTCTATTACACAGAGGAACAGATGTCAGTAATGTATAGAAAGATACAATATAAATACACATTTCTATTACACAGAGGAACAGATGTCAGTAATGTATAGAAAGATACAATATAAATACACATTTCTATTACACAGAGAGTTGTACCTCTTATTCTGTGTTAGATCCGCTCCTCGTCCTGTCTGATGTCCTGTATATAACTGTAAATGACGATGTAAAATGTACAGACATATGAGATATAGATACAATACAATGCTGTTAGACTGGTTCTAGAAATGTTTCTTGTACCCTGTGTACATAGAGCTGACATGTTATTATTGCAGGAAATAAGACACTGAGGCTGATGCAGAGATGGAGACCCTGATACACTGTGAGGGGGAATTATTACTATCACACAGATACTGACAGCTTCATGGGCCCTGATCCAGAGCTACGGCCGCCGTCGCTAGTACACTAGCTGTAATGCGTATGCGCCAGGCAAATGTTGCCCGGCGTCACTATGGATCTACGATCGGGCGTCCATAGTAGCGCCGTAGGGACGCTGGAGGGGACGTTACTGAGGCCACGTTACTGCTGGTGGGCGGGGGGAGGTAAGTAAATGAGGGTGGGGGTGTGTGCTTAACGGCCATACGCCCGCACAGGGGGAGTGCCAGGGGGAGTCAGCGATGTAACGCTGAGCGTTAGCATGCTCAGCGCTATATTGTAGCTCTGGATCAGGCCCATGGTTACACTGTGATATAGAGCTGAGCTGAGAAACACCACCTCTCACCTCCAGTACAGATGAATCTGCCTCTCTGTGGTTCAATGTGGTTTTGCTCAGCTGCATATTTGCTCCTTATTTCTGCACCGGATCCAGATCAATGGTAGCGCTGTGCTCAGAGCTTCCGCTATATCCTGTTTTCTGTGTTCCGATCTGAGACCCGTCCCTTAAAATTTCTGATCTTCCCTCACATACACTGATGTCGGATGTGAAGTCTGGATAGAGCGGGTGCATTGGACATGGCTGTACAGTAAAATGAACATACCTTCCCCCTCCCACTAACGCTCGCACCACGTCCACCATCAGAGACCCATCAGAAGCAGAGAGAGTGCAGATGTCTGGGTTTAGCAGTTTTTCCGGTGTAAATCTATGTGTAAGCTCTGCGTGTTGGAAAAAAAACATTTCTTGAAAGTTTGAATCCGATCCTTTGTTTTTCTCAACTCAGAATCAGTCCAAATATCTCTAATTAGTGTCTGAAAGTTACAAGAAGTTCTGAGCTTCCGCTATATCCTGTTTTGTGTTCCGATCTGAGACCCGTCCCTTAAAATTTCTGATCTGCTCACTTACACTGATGTCGGATGTGAAGTCTGGATAGAGAAGTTTTCTATAGGGTGTATTTCCGTCACATGTCTCTTCTCTGCTGTTCCCTTATAGTAATACAGATAATATATGTCCCTGACCGACAATCCCCCTCTCTGTATGGTGTGTGGGACTGTCCTAGTTAGTGGCAGTGATGGTCACATCTGATGTACAGTCCTGGCATGTCACCACCATTATCCCGCCCTCTCTTATACATTGTTCCAGTCACACAAAACAATGAAACCTTTTATTCTCTTAAGCATATTGGGCCTGATCCAGAACTACGCCTTGGAGCGAATTTACGCGTTGCTGAGACGTAAAATCGCTGATTTGTACGCACTGCGCATGCGCACCATAGAAAATACGCACATTAACGTAGAGTAATTGTGAACGTATGGGCCATTCACGTATGTGTCACGTAAACACTTACGTGTGGACGTGCTGATTTTACGTCAGTCCAAATTACGTGTGAAATACGTGAAGTAGGCAGGGGGTTGTATTTAAAGTGTACAGTATGGGCGTGCTTAGCTGCGTAAATTCGTTCAGCCCATACGTACGTGTGCATATGACTGCGGTTACGTTGGAAAAAGATCTGAAACAACGCTGTCTACTACCCCTGAGGGTGTTATGGGTGTACAGGAATGTATGTCTTACATGTCACACATCATGGATGGAGCTGTCTCTAGTCTGTCACTGATAATGTTCTATCTATAGAAGACTTTATATATAGTGAAGCTGCTTTTTTTATATACGTAGCACAATGTTTATGTGTAATACAATATTTATGTAGAATTATGTAGAATTACAGGAAAACTTTCCAGGAACACCCCAGATATATATATAAAATGACAGCACTTTGTATCCCTGGACACCTTCCAGTCATCATAACAGTGATCCAAGATTCTAGAGACAGCTATGTGTGCACACATTTTATGGTCCTTGCTGTTTTGCGGAGCTCTGGATCCGGTCTCTTCTATCAGAAAGGTTTAAACGACATCACTGAATTTAGAGACGCTGGTTTTCAGTTTATTAGATATTTCTCTGGATGGATATGAAGAAATAGAAGAAAAAAGAGGGTTAAAAACAGGGGGCCTGATCCAGAGCTACGATGTAGTGCTGAGCGTGCTAACGCTCAGCGTTACATCGCTGACTCCCCCTGGCACTCCCCCTGTGCGGGCGTATGGCCCCTTCCTTA
>WWET01006828.1:50793-62123 GCA_011038615.1 Limnodynastes dumerilii | reverse complement strand
TCTATGATGCTTTTTTGCACAACTGTCAGGTCAGCATCTTCCCATGATTGGGAATTCTACTGATCCAGACTGAGAGACCATTTAAAGGCTCAGGTACACTTTGCAGGTGTTTTGGAATAATTTGCTGATTAGAGTGTGACACTTTGAGCCTACAATATTAAACCTTGTTGTAATTTTGTGAGATTTTGATTTGGGGGTTTTCATAAGCTATAAGCCATAATCATCAAAATGATAACCAATAAAGGCTTGAAATATCTCACTTTGCATGTAATGAGCCTATATAATATATTAGATTAGATTTTAAGTTGAATTACTAAAATAAATGAACTTTTGAACAATATTCTAATTTATTGTGTTTCACATGTATGCATGTCATTTGACATTAGTAATACACTTGTTGCAAGGTCTCCATTAATCAAAGGGGAATTCATGTGAACTATGGAAATAATATTTAAATGAGGTCCCCACAAATCAAAGGGTCATTTGTGTAAACTATGGAAATAATATTTAAATGAGGTCCCCACAAATCAAAGGGTCATTTGTGTAAACTATGGATATAATATGTAAACGAGGTCCTCATCAGCCATGTTCGATTGAGTTTTCAAAAGTCTCCATTTAGCATGATCAGGCCATTACTTCATCAATTCAGATAATTGAAGTTGTGTATAAGCTAACTAAGTAGCAGATTTTTTTCCATAACTCTAGAACCTTTAGAAGGGGTGGTACCCACAAGTGATGATGAGAAAGTCGGTCCCCATCCAACATGTGTACCTATACATGACCCAATACTGGGACTCTCATTGTTAGTTAGGACCACCATATACAGAAAGGCCTTGGCGGTGGCTGGTGGCTTATCTCATATTTGTACAAATATGCGTAACGAACATTTCTGTGTTTTATTTTACAGATAGAACAGTATAGTTTGTTACTGGTTTATGGCAGTGTGCTGGGGCAATTTTTCCCTTTGTTTAAAACATAGGGCAGAGCAAAATAGTTAAAACAGTTTTCAGGATATAAGGAAGCCACAAGAAAAGGTTTACTGCATCATTGCAACATTTAACAAACTGTGCAGGAACACTGTACTTGCTAGGCAGATGTACCTAATCCTAATCTATTTGGATAGAATTTATATTTGAAAAATATTTGATTCTTCATTTATAAGACAGATAGAGAATTTTATATTATGTACCCAGTTTAATTCTTACTACACTGCTCAAAAAAATAAAGGTAACACTTAAACAACACAATGTAACAAAGTCAATCACACTTTTTGTGTAATCAAACTGTCCACTTAGGAAGCAACACTGATTGACAATCAATTTCACATGCTGTTTTGCAAATGGAATAAACAGGTGGAAATTATAGGCAATTAGCAAGACACCCCCAATAAAGTAGCGGTTCTGCAAAAGAGTAAGAGTAAAAGAGTGGAGATGTTGTGCATAGCAAGCAGATTTTAGTTCTCACTTTCTTATTACATACAGGAGAGTGTTAGCTAGAATCAGATTGGTTGCTATCCACATTACCTTTTCCGCAGTTTAGTAAAACTAGCCCAGACAAACAGCGGTTTGAAAGGACTTAAGAATGGGCTGCCTGTGGTTTCTCTTGGCTCTAAATACTAAACAAACAGAAAATAATTTTTCTGTCCTCCCTTACTTGCGTATTATCCCACTGGTGTTAAGCTGTGCACACATTACAGGATTTTCACCCAATAACTGCACCTATCACCTGATAAACTGTGTACACTCCCATAAGCTTGTTTAATTGCACCAAAACACATTTTTTTTTTTTATTCTATAACCTGCCTAATTTTAATTGATCAACACTTTGAAAAAGGCTACAAGCTAGCCGAAATGCGTTGGTGATTTAAGGATACTGAAGCAGTTAACAAGCACCAGATTTCTACCTTAAATAATACAACTAGGTCGCAGGGCTTCCCCTGCCCGACATCTAATTTACATGATCATCATAAAATAGGTGTCTGCCCCTTTTGCATACCGGCTGGCGTACGCAACTGGCACACATTAGTATGTGTACATGCGCACTAGCTAGGTGACAGGGGAATTAAAATTAAAATGATAAATTCTGATTATTTATATGGTAGTTAAAAATGAACAGGCAAGCAAAATAACTGACATACTGTCAAAGAATTCAATCAATTGTAATAACTAATAATATGAAGCACCAACTGTCATATGAGACATAAGACTTTGGCTGCTTAGAATATATTAGTTAAACAATATCTAAAGTCCTCCACAGTCCCGCTATACCATAGCATATTTACATCTCTCCCTAATAGGACTAGCGACCTCACGGTCAAAGTTGCATACCAATTCGATAGCCAATTGCATGTCTTGAGTGATTCTCATAACCTCGCTTTGCTTGATCCCATCTGCAAAACTCTTTTCCATCTCGAACCCCCATACTCTACAGTGCTTATTCACTTTTGCCTCCTGTATGTTCAGCTTCAATAAGTTTTCCAATAATGCTGGAGTATTAGAATCTTCTTCCTTAGATGCAATTGATCCTGTTTCCAATAGGGGGAGTTCTCCTGGCAAATTGGTTCCTTGCTCCGGCTTAGATTGATCAGAAGCTTTAGAGACAGATGATCTTGGTCTTTTAAATTACATTTTTATTAGGTCATCCTTCGTCACAAAAGGTTTCTGCGAGGGCATTTTTCATTAATTGTATAAAGTCTGTCATCTGAGAATGGTTGTTGCTTTAACATACAATTTGCACAAGTAGAACTGATGACACCCTCAGGCAAAATAGTATTACTTATAGCACACTTAGCTATCTTCAGCTTCTTGTGTTTTTCTTTAACAGCTGATGGCAGCTTCTCCTTGCTGGCCTCAGACCTATACGAATATATATGGCTCAGCAACATAAAGAATACATATGATTCGCTATCTAAGCACTACACTACTTACTCAGACCTAATGGTTTGTTACCACATTTCCTCCATCATCCTTTGGCACAAGGTACACTTCCCAGTAGTAATCCAAGTAACAGGTTGTAACACTGATGATGACAGGAGGCGCAATTAATTACTCAGTTTGCGCCAAAAACCGCATCCAGTTTAGAGATACATATAATATCTTCCATAGGATAATACAGGCCACTGTCATGAGATGCGGTCCTCTAGTGGCCAGAAGCACAATGTGCGTCACTTCCGGTGCGCCTGAAGAAATACCATGGTGATGCTTGTGCCGTCTTCTATAGAGAAACAGAGCTATAGCAAGGCAGATGGGGCTGGATACACTACCCTTTCCTCGCCACAATGGAGAAATGGACCGAGAACCAGTCTCAGGACCTGCCTGGACGCTGAAGCATTAGCCGCCATGCAAGTCAAAACATCCATCAGGAAAATAAAAAACATCTAGCTGGCTCCTACCATACAGAAAAAAAGAAAGACAGTGGACACCAGAGGAGGGGCCTGTTGATACGTCTTTATTCCTGGATTGGCTCCCGCCCCTATTAAAAATATATCTCAAAAGTATTAATAATATTGTTATATTACAGCAATGCTAAATATCGTAATGTTTAGTATATTTGAAAGCTAAAATTGCAATCACTAAGAGAACCAGGCACTAAAATTGAAATATAGGTTACATCTGACAAGAAATCTGTAAGCAGAGAAAAAAAAATTGCATACATTATATAAACAAATGAATAGACAAGAATACGGTGCTAATTTAAAAAATAATTATGTTGGCATTGACTAATGAAGGTAGAAGACAGCATTCACAATAATAGAAAATGTTAACATACAACAGCAAGTTTTAACATATTAAAACAAAGCGTGTCATGGCAAACACACATTCAGTGATATGATCAGTTATTCAGTGCCATACTAAAATTTTATGAGATGTGATACTTGCTGCCAATAAGGAAAAACACTAATGAGTCTAAGTTGATGTGAGGAACCCCAGTTTCGTGAAATAGCAGCTTCAAGTCTTTCAGTTACCTGATCCTCAGATAGGGAAGATGTTAAATCCTAGGTTGCATACATCATATGCTAATGCTTAAATCATATGCTCCCTTGTGTTGATCTATATAACGCATGGAGCGGCAGCCACAGGTCAAAATGAATCCTTAGGTTTGTATCACTGATACTCCAGCAATCACTTCAGTAAACAGCAGCTGCTAACTATTCATTGCTTTGAGAAAGTTTGCAGCAGCAGATGAAACATGTAAACAGTTGTTACCCAAAATGATTGCTGGAGTATCGGTGAAACAACCATAAAGATACACCTTCACCCATGGCTGCAAACTTAACCAATATTTTCTAAAACTCCCAAATGCACTCAAAACAAACTATTCCAGAAACAAACAGGAAAGGAGGGGCAATGGTGTTAGAGATGGAGGGGCAGTGGAGTTGTTATAGGAAAAAGAGGAGAGGCAATGGCATTGTTGGAAAGTGGAGCGGGGCTTTGGTGCTGTTGGAAATGGGAGTGCAAATACATACGGTTATTGAAGACTACTTGAATAAAACTAGTTCTTTTTTAACAAGGATAATTCAGTTTATTATAAACAGTTTTCACATTAAAAAGGTATCTTACAATACAGACATCCAGCTAAAGTCAATTTTTCGTATCCTTCGCAATTCTTTTTCTAGGGATTTGTCAGCTTTGTAGAGAGCAGAATATGAAAATCCAGGGTTAATAGGTACATTTCTATCTGCTGCCTCTTGGAGCATTTCATCATCATCATCATCATCATCATCCTCTTCACTTTGCAATTCTACATCTTGGTTTATATGCTCTGTACTGCAGAGGGGAAAAATAATAATTATTTTAAGTAAAAAAAATTTAGATTCCCACTTAATCCTTAATTAGTAACTGCTTCCTCTTGGTACTCAGATGTCTGCTCAATGCAGAGTCTCCATTTAAATAGCCTGTGAGACTGTCTGTAAGTAACACTGATGTACTGACTGACCTGACTTAGGCATAGCCTCTGGCATCTGCTCCTCACAAGTTACAAAGGTACATTGTGGCCCCATCAGTTGTTAGTTATCATTGAAGATAATTAAACATTTAAATGGCACAACTGCTTACAAGGCCAATGACAACACAACAGTGCACTTGTTCACACAGCCATATCTTTATTATATGTGAAAGCATAATTTTGCTATATTATAATTTATATACCAATCAGCTAAAACATTAACAAATAAACATGTTAAAAAGGCTGTGTATGTGTACATAAAGTACTCCATAAGGAGTAAAAGCTAAAACTAAAGCAGATTAAAAAATGGCTTTAAGCATGGTCAATAATGAAGTGGAAAGGTGCCTTATACAATTACCATTTGGTCTGCTTGGGCATCAATAATGAGTTCACAAACAATGAACACAATATAGACGCAGGTGGCAGTACATGAGCCGGAGTGTAAAGAAGCTATAGAAGGGAAGGAAAGAGAAAAACAATTACTTCAATAAGGAGATTCAATTGGTCTAAAACAAAAATAATGAAATCTGTCAGTAATTAATAATTTATGAAAATTGTTTAAAAAAAAAAAAAAAAGTACTGACGCATACCTCATTAACAACTTCAGATTCTTGGATTTTGTGACCAGCAACTGTGGTTTTCCTTCCAATATCACCGTTTTCATGATTTTGTTCTTGTTTTTTACCCAATAGTGTGTGGAAAGGAGTCAGAGGTAAATTTTCTTCCCCTAATACCTGAGATCAAACAAATACATCATTTGAATAAGTGCTTAAAGTTGCATATTGTCTCTAGCGAACAGAAAGACAATTCAAATGGACACAAACGGATTCAGGTCTTTGGCAGTAGGACACTGAGGAGGTACTTATGGGCCAGGACAGAATAGAAAAGCACAGATATATTCCCTCTCCTTAGGAAAGCACATTTATTCCTAGCAAAACAGCATTAACGGTTAGTTGAATTTTTTACATGCTTTACCCAGCATTAAAATTCTACACATACCTGTTTACTTAAAGGTTTTAAACTCTCCTCTGGGGACTTTGTGCTAAATGTCATCAGGTCCTGAAAATATAAACATCAAAAAAATATAACCACTGCTTGCTGTATTACAGAGAAGACATATTATACAACCCTTTCTACATTTAACAAATAAAAAAAAAGCAGATGAGAACTAAACTTTATGGCAAATATAAAGACAAACAATCTACATACAGATATTCAGTTATGTATATTGATATCAAACAGCCTTACACAGATCCTTTCATGCAGTCACTATGAAACACCCATCACACAGCTGAGAAACTGACATAATGTAACTTTAGATTAAGATATTGAGCTATGAATGTTTGATTTGTACATCTCCGCTTTCTCAAATTTATTCCAAGGAGTTTTAGGGTCAAGCTGTGGGGAAGGGTGTCTTAAGGTCAGGCTGCGGAAAGGGGAGCCTTCGGGTCATCTAAGCGGAGGGTTAGGGTAAAGATTAGGAAAAAGGTTGGTGTTGGATTCAATGCTGCCTGTATGTCGAAGATCGAATGCTTTGCCTCGGTGAGGCAGAAACACTTGATTTTCCAGGCACTTTGCAAATGGCTGGCAGAGAACCGCTGTTTTGAAAAAGGAGCATTCCAACTGGAGACCCACACCACGTATGTATTAGGGTATATTCGGCAGCACAGTGAATAGCACTTGTGCCTCACAGTACTGAGGTCATGAGTTTGATTCCTGGACAAGACCTCATCTGTGTGGAGTTTGTATGTTCTCCCCCTGTCTGCGTGGGTTTCTTCAGAGTCCTCTGGTTTCCTCAAGCATGCCAAAAACATGCTGGTAGATAATTTAGCTGCTGACCAGATTAACGTGTGTGTGTGCGTGCCTGCATGTATGTGTTAGAGACCTTAGTATGCAGCCCCAATAGGGCCAGAAACAGACATGAATTTTGAATGTTCTCTGTAAAGCACAGCAGACAATTTGTGGTGTTATATAAATGTTATTAATAATGACAATAATGGGCCGGATTCAGAGCTCCGATTTGTGTTACTGCGCATGCCCAGTAATTTTCTAACGTCATCTAAGTTTCTTGTTGCAACATAGAATGCGTACACGCGGTCTTGACATTAGAAAATTACTGCGCAGTAACACAAATCGGAAAAATTGCATATGCGCCCGGAGCTCTGAATCCGGCCCACACATAAAAAAACGGTCTAATTATATTAGTTTAATTAACTTATGGTGTTATTTTACCATCTTTCATACATACAATTTAAAAAAACAAACATTTTTTAACCAGTTATGTTTATATCAGTCATTTATTGAATGAGATCCAGTATATAAGAAATCAACGATGACCCCTGCATGTTATCTGAATTCCCTTAAGAAAAAGAAAAACAAAAATGTGAAAAGTTTCTAATCTCTGGAAAACCCTGTATGCCCCATACAGCTACACTGAAAACCGTAAAAACAAATAAATATCTTTCACTAACTTTGCTGCCAGATAATGGCACAAAAGGATAAAGCATAGTCTGGAGTTTGTTGGGTTTTTCATCCAGGGTCAGCACTTTTATTAAGTATAGGGCTTGGGTTGCTAAATGGGCAGTGTAGAGAAACCATGTTATTGTGACAGCACTCAGCCACCCTCCCTACCAAATACCTGCATTGTTAATGTTTTTCAGGGAAAAAAAAACGCCTTAATACCAGAAAACCAGAGCTTTTTATAGGCTGCCTTACATTTTGAACCCACTGTGGTTCCACTAGTTGCTTCTTGAAACCTTCAGGTGATAGTACTAAGGACTATTGTAGGACATCCATTTGAACCGGTTACACTCTCCACAACGACGTTACCTGTTTGCGGTTACACTCTCTACAAAGAAACTCTGAATTTCGAAAAAGGGACATTCGAAAGTTACTTTTCGGATGTCCCTTTTTCCTATATTTACTGCTTTCTATTTTTTTTTTGTGAATGGGCGAGTATGCCGTTTGGAATACTTCACCCATTCACTTTCGCAAAGTGCAATATCCCTCCGCCGTACCTCCACTGCTGCTATCTTCGGACCTGGAACAGGTAATAAAATGTTATCTCTGCAGTTAGGGTCAGGCTGCAGGAAATGGTGGGTTAGGTTCAGGCTGCAATTAAGGGAGGGTTAGGGTCAGGCTACAGAAAGGGAGAGTTAGGGTAGTGAGAGGGCAGGGTTAGGGTTAGGGAAAGGAGTGTGGGACTATTTTTTTATTTTTTTTTACTACTTTAAGGACCACAGAGCTTTCGGTGCTCCGTGGATCCATTGCAATTCCTCTTCGAGGCATATGCAATTGAAATCCCAGCCAGTTCGCAATTGGCTGGGAGAAATCTGAATTTTCGCAATTCAGATTTTCTTTGCATGGACCCACACCCACTTGAACTGCAGTGGAATGCAACGTTATTGCTGGCTATTGCATCAGATAAGAAATATCCGAACTGACAGCCCGTGTAATATAGTTTGTACGTTTTTTTTTTGTTTTTTTTTTTATTTATACAAGCTGGATGGCTAAGGTGAGAAAGTTTCTTTCTGGTGCTTTACATACTCACAAAAAGGGATGGCTAACCAATATATACTGTGGCAAGGTGGCTAATTTTCATAATTTTATAAACTTTGCACTTTGGCAGATAGACCAGTTGTGGATTACCGTCTCTCAGAGAGGATGAAATAGTAATGTGGATTTCTGTATTCCCTATAAAACCCATTTGCTTGAATTTATTTGGGGGACACTGCCCCTTTCCTTTGTTATGTGTATTGTCAGATGTCGAAGAAGCTCTTCAGGTTAACCTATATACAATGTTTTAGGTAAGACACTCATGTTGATTGTACACAATATTTTTTTTTATAATGATTAAGGCAGTGGTCCGCAACCATTTTACCAGTTAACCAATAAAGAATCAGGTTAAGTACCACTTTGCAGATCATAATACACATACATAATTTTTCAGTGATAATAAAATACATTTTCTATTTAATTCATTCAGTCCTCTAGATCAGTGTTCCCCAACCTCAGTCCTCAAGGACCACTAACAGTGCATGTTTTCCAGGTCTCACTGCTGGAGTACAGGTGTGTTCATCACGAACTGTCACATTTTAAAAGCACCACAGGTGCTGCTCATTATTTCACTTGTGATTCTTTAAGGAAACCTAGAAAATATGGACTGTTAGTGGTCCCTGAGGACTGAGGTTGGGGAACACTGCTCTAGATAGTTTATTAAATATTACTTCTGTCATCTGGTAGTACATCTAGTTTATTTATTTTGAACAGTTTGGTCAGGTTTGTTTTAGTACACTTTAATAGTCTCTATTAGTTTAAATTAGCAAGTTACATATCAACGAGTATATGGTAACATATTGAGCCCTATTTTTAATAGTACCTCAAATGTACCCTCATTAGGACATAATATATTATAATACAGTACTATTAAGAAGCCTTATTAAGCTAAATATTTTTTGTAAGGTGCTGTATATATTCTATTAAACAGAGTTTGTAGTAGATAACGTATGGCATAATCAATTTTTTTGGTCATTTTTCCAATCATTGGCCCTGTATCAATTGTAATATTTTTCCCTATATCAAATCCCTATAATTAATTTTGACCAGTGACGGCTCAGGCAGGTCAGTAAAAATTTGTATATTATTCCTTCTTCCTGTAGTGAAAGTAATCAAAAGCAGAGAGGATAGTGCATTGTAAACAAAACCACTAGGCCTACAAAAAAAAACACAAAACTAAAATAAATATATTTATGTCATACACAAAAAGCCTTTCAGGTTAAACAGGTCTGATTAAGGTTTCTTACACTGACATAAAATCTAAAGACACCACTGTAACATTACCAAGTCTTAAGGATGTGCTCATTAAGCAATACAGACAATGTATACTATCACACCCTGTGGTTAGCTGCATATTCAGAACTATCATGGAGTGTAATTGCTGTCATTCACAAAATAGTGGAGATGCTAATACAGATTTGTGTAATAGGTGTCTTTATTGCTTAAGAAACATGAATCCATTAAAGCTTAAGCCTAAATGTCAAATTTACCATGCTTAAAGAGGTTTAGCAACTAAAATAAAGGCTCTATAGTCTATACAACCCTCAGTGAAATGGTAAAACAAATATTACATTTATTACCTGGGTTTCTGTGAGGAAATAAAGTTGTGATCTGGCCAGCCACTGGTGTCTTTCTAAAGGTAGGATTTCTGGTACATCCCTCGGTACAAACACAGCATATTCTACAATGCTTTGACAGATATCCGCATAGACATAAACAGGCATAGGATCAGCAGGGCTGAATATAAATACTGAAAGAAAGATTTTCTTAAGTCAATTTGTTTTCTTGAAAAATTCTCAAGTTTGCTTTCTCAGTTAACAGATTGCCAGACCTGGAAAACGTTTCATCAACCTTTTTTTTCCCTCTCTTCATAACCTCCCAACCAGCTACTTTAAGAGAACATAGAACTTAAAAGTATTAGGTATATCATAAAACTCAAAAGGACAGACAACATCGGCTTACCATACTGCACTTTAGCAATATCAACTAACTCAGAATATATTGAACAGCAATATTGTTTTTAAGGTGGTATAATAAAATACTCTTTATATTGTTTAGGAGTATTTGTATCTGACGAGGAATATATTATTTATTGGTAATTAAACACAATATTAGACTGAAATATAAAATTCATCATTATATTAAGGTAGACTATCTGGGCTACCCACATTGTAACTTTACATCACTGTGAGGTATATTTATCATTTATCTTAGAGTTATTAAGCAATGTATACTACACTTTAGTCTTTCAGATAAAGCCCTTTAAAAATGAACAACATTTGGAAATTTTGCCTGTGTCAACTCATCACAAGCTCCATGTTTTTCTATAACCGTCAAATTCCTGAACTACACCGCGCTTAAAACCGTCAGCTATGGTGGATTAATAATAAAAATGAGCAAGGGATAACAATAGATATCAATAGAAATACTGTTTAATATATCTATAACATAGTTACATAGTTGATGAGGTTGAAAAAAAGACAACAGTCCATCAAGTTCAACCTATTTTGGATCTCCTGCGATCCCTATCTTTATATTTGAAGTTAATCCATATAAAGCAACCTCAAAACTGTTGCAATCCTAAGATAAATAAATACATACATTTATCCCTTGCTCCACTACTGTCCTTTATTTAAATTAGCGGTCCTGGTAACCCTGAATGTCCTTTTCTGCTAAAAATGTATCTAATCCTTTCTTAAACATATCCAGTGAATCTGCCATCACAACCTTTTCTGGCAGTGAATTCCACATCCTGACTGCCCTTACTGTGAAGAACCCTTTCCTTTGCTGGTTGTGAAACTTCTTTTCCTCTAACCTTAGTGGGTGCCCCC
>WWET01006828.1:38378-49044 GCA_011038615.1 Limnodynastes dumerilii | reverse complement strand
TCATTATGAATGGTCCCAAGTGAGAGGTTTATGCACTACCTCCATTTGATACCCTATTTCTGCTCCAATATTTGTCTATGGGTCTGTTTACAATGTGGTACCATGACTACCCATGCTTTTACCGATTAAAGAGGCTCTATGTCAGCCTCTCTGCACAAAACAAGCAGTAACTTCTGATCACACCCCGTGCCTAATGGGGTCCAATCAGTTTTCAGTCCTATTGAATCATTATGAATGGTCCCAAGTGAGAGGTTTATGTACTACCTCCATTTGATATCCTATCTCTGCTCCAATATCTTTCTATGGGTTTGTTTACAATGTGGTACCATGACTACCCATGCTTTTACCGATTAAAGAGGCTCTATGTCAGCCTCCCTGAACAAAACAAGCAGTAACCTCTGATCACACCCCGTGCCAAAAAAGGGGTCCAATCAGCTAGAAGAGCACCCTATATGAATCCTTCCCCCTCCCCTCAGGGCCAGTACAGCAGACGTTTTCGCACCCTGACGAAGCCCTTCACGGGTGAAACGCGTAGGTCCCGACGCCTGCACCAAGGAGATCTCCACTACATTGTACTGAGCCTCTAACAGGAAGGAACGACTAGAAGTCGGAAGATTAAAGAACTGCACTGCACTGAACAGCGTCTGTAACGGAGTGCACGCCGTTACAGCACCGCAGCGCCTGTCAGCCTCCCACACCGAGGTCTGTCTACACCGCAGGATATCCACAAGGTACCTTGCTTCTATTTCTATTTTTGACTTGTCTAACATCACCACAGGACTTAGCTCATGTCTCAGCCGAGACCAGAGGCAGCGGTCCGTCGCTCACCATATTAACCCCTTCTCTGCCGGAACCCACAGTAAACAGTCTCTTTCTGTCTGTCAGTGGACGCACTGAGGACAGTTTGTGTGCCATCTAATTGGTTCTGATTATTGTCTGTCCTGGAGGAGGTTGTGTGGACTCCCCACATTTCTCCCCACTACCAGGTGTGGTTGTAACCCTGGGGTGGGGTTCTCCCTACGAATTCCATGATTCATGGTAACAGGTTTCATTCCCTTGACATAGGCATTGTCTATTTATATGTACTACAGCATTTTACTACTTTAGAATAAACCGTTATTTTATTACCATTTGGTGTTGTATCTACATTCTTTTATTACACGTACACATACTGTACACAGGCGCGGGGTACACCCTCTCCCTTTTTGCACTATATATCCCTCCCCCTAGGAGGGAAGGAGATTTCTGAGGCATCTCCATCACTACCCCTTAAGGTCCTTCTTCAAAGTGACCGTAGCAGCCCTATTCTTTCTGATCTACAATAGCCCACATTGGAGCAGCGCAGGTAAGTACCTACAACCCTTCACATATACTACTTTCTAAGCCTCTACCAGGTACCACTGCAGCAGCACCACCAAAATGAGGACTATTGTATCTGAGACAACAAAGATTTGACAGTTTATTTACTAGTCCAAAAGGACAAAATAAACATACAAAATTAATCACCACCGAGGATAATTTCCATACACAATTCCAGAATTATGAAAAATTACTAGCTGAAGAAGTCAGACACTGGTGGGAAATCACATTTTTGAAAAAGTACGAGGAAGAAAAAAAAAAAGATCATCCCAAGGGGTTTGAGGATAACTAAAGAACCCTCCTTTATCCCTAAAGATCCTGAATTCATGACTAAGTGGAATGAAACTATTGACACATGCTCCATGAGACTTATTAACCTCATTGTCACAGAAAGGGAAAACTCATTAGGAAAAGTAGGAGCAACTATATCAAAAATGGAAAAGAATTTTGAAAATGTAAAAGATCTGGAAGATTTCATTACAATGGAAAGCATTACCAAGAATAAACTAAGAAAATTGGAAGACAACATCATTGAGACTAAACATTCTAAATGGATAAGAGATGAAGAAGACTACAAGAGTGGGATTGACATTCATCAAATTATCAAAAAAGAATTTAGGAGGAAGACTAATGGAGCATCTACATTAAGAAGAAACGATGAAAGAAGCGAAATGTACAGACCGGCAAAAGTCACAGTAACGAACAATTACCAAGAAGTGAGTCAAAGAAGAGATAATAGGACTCTGCCACAAAACAACTATAATGCAAAAGAGATGAACCAGCAAAGAACAGTAAACTACAATGGAAATCACAAGAACAAACAGCAAAAAATCATCTCCTCTCCTGTGAAAAGAATTTATACTAGCAGATCACCAAAAGCACATGTAAAAAATAAGACTCAGAGGAACGAGACAGGGCACAATCAAGGAACCTGTTTACCGCAAGAAATGGTTGAATCACAGACTGAAAAGAATCCAAGTCACTACACAGCGGCCAGGAATTCAGACCTAGTAACATCCAGCTACCAGAAAGGGGTAAAGGAAGCAGAGAGACTAAGTCTGCAATCAAAACAAATCTTATTGCAACATCTATCCCTGGGAGCAGACTTAGGAGAACAACAAGGAGCAACAGGCAGGAACAGTATGGAGTCCTCAGGAAATCCAGATGCATGCCTGCAACATTTTTTAGACATTGTGAGAATGTACGATCCCCCCCTTTAGGGACCCAGTCAACACTTAGAAACACTCTGGTCAGAAGAAATATCACCTACCCAGATAGGCCAAAAAAGAAAACAGAGAAACAGAGACCTAGAGGACAGCGAGGAAGAGGGAGCAAAAGAGACAGAACCAAGACGAAAGAAATAACTTCGGAAGGCATCTTTAATTTATGCGAAAGACAACTAGCGAAACCCGAAGCTCAATTTCTCAAAAAAGGTCTCAAGTTTGAACCCAGCCAAAAACTTAATAAATTTGAGACATACTTAGACCTACACAGGTTCATAAGAAACCTGACATTAAAGAAATTTTTCATTAAACATGACAAAATCGATAAAGGGGATAAGAAAGCGGAAGATACCAGTGACCACTTCACGCACACCACCTTGAAGAACCGATCTAAATTCTATCCACAATTCTGCAAAGGAGCTTTTCTTGAAAGTTTCCAGAAGAATGTGGAGGATGACCTCCTACAAATGAAACTTAATATAAAGAAGAACAACCTGACCAAATCAGAAAAGGAAGCAATGAAGAACCTCAAAAAGGATCCTGACATTGTCATTAAGGGGGCAGATAAAGGAGGTGGCACCGTCATAATGAGCAGGAATATGTACCTCAAGGAAGCAGAAAGACTCCTAGGGGATGTCTCTACATATGAAAGACTCACTAAAGACCCAACAGACCAATACAATCAGGAGCTAAAGGAAATTCTAAACAAAGCCAAAGCCAAGGGCATTCTGAAGAAATCAGAATTTGATTACATCTACACTCCCAACCCTATACTACCGGTGTTTTACCATCTGCCAAAGATACATAAAAATCTGGAGCAACCACCAGGGAGCCCTATCGTCGCCGGCATAGACAGTCTCACCTGCAGACTATCAGAGTACATCGATCAGTTTCTTCAACCTATGGTCACTAAACAACAGAGCTATTTGAAGGACACTACGGACGTCATCAAAATAATCGAAAACTTTCAGTGGCAGAGAAACTATATCATTATGACTAGTGACATATCCTCACTGTACTCAGCGATCGACCATGAAGATGATGGATGCGAACACATAAAACGAGAACTCCTTGCAAACTCGACCCTCTGCACTATACAACAAGATTTTCTAGTGGAGTCAATAAAATTCATTTTGACCCATAACTATTTTTCTTTTGGCCCCCAGTGCTACAGACAGGTTCGCGGGACTGCTATGGGCACGAAATTCGCGCCCAGTTATGCGAACCCGTTTGTGGCACAATGGGAGAATAACTTTATCTGGTCGGATAACAATCCCTACAAGGAATTTATTGCCATCTGGAAACGGTACATAGACGACGTGCTGTGTATCTGGACAGGGACCAGAGAATACTGTTAAAGAGGACAAAGTGAGGTTCATAACTGGATTCTCAAGCAATTCAGAAAAATTGGAAAAAATAATCCGGAAACATTGGCCCCGTCTACTGAAAGATCCCATCTTAGGGGACATTCTACCTAAAAAACCGTTGATTACATACAGAAAGTCTACAAATTTAAAACTCATCCTGGCTCCAAGTGCCCTACCCCCTGAAAAGAACACTGAAAAAACCACTTGGTTGAACGATTCCAAGCCTGGGTTCTATTACTGCACAAGATGTAAAAACTGCAAACTATCCAAAGCAACAAGCACTAAACCTACGACCACCTTTACATCCAATACAACACAGGTGAAATTTGAAATTAAAGAAAAAATCACCTGTGACTCTAAAGGTGTCATTTACCTTTTAGAATGTCCGTGTGGCCTTCAATATGTGGGGCGCACAATTAGATCACTTAAAGAAAGAATATCTGAGCACTCGCGCAACATCAGTAAAGGAGTGCTCACCCACAGCGTACCTGCACACTATCACGAACAACACGACTGTGATCCCTCTCTACTTAAATTTACAGGAATCAAGAAGATTAAACCACACTGGAGAGGAGGAAATTATGTGGCCCGAATATCAAAAGAAGAAACTCAGTGGATCTTTAATCTACAGACTATGACACCGAAAGGCCTGAATATAGACCTGGATCTAGGCGCTTTCTTGTTCAAATAATAGGGGTCGTTAGCCCTGTGCTGCTCCAACATTTAGGTCACTATATGGCTAAATGTGGCACTATACATTCACCCCATTACACAGTCCCCATCTCTCTGTGGCACCCTCCATACTCATAAGCTATATACGGCCATATATGCATTAGGAGGGCAATAGATGTTTGGGATAGTACCTATGCATCTGAACCTTTATTATCATACAACCTTCGGGTTGTTTTTTAACTTGTTCTATCACAGGTTCATCACCAATAGTATATATGCATTTATATGAATCATTATGAATGGTCCCAAGTGAGAGGTTTATGTACTACCTCCATTTGATATCCTATCTCTGCTCCAATATCTGTCTATGAGTTTGTTTATTATGTGGTACCATGACTACCCATGCTTTTACCGATTAAAGAGGCTCTATGTCAGCCTCTGCACAAAACAAGCAGTAACCTCTGATCACACCCCGTGCCAAAAGGGGTCCAATCAGCAAGAAGCGCGCCCTATATGAATCCTTCCCCCTCCCCTCAGGGCCAGTACAGCAGACGTTTTCGCACCCTGACGAAGCCCTTCACGGGTGAAACGCGTAGGTCCCGACGCCTGCACCAAGGAGATCTCCACTACATTGTACTGAGCCTTTAACAGGAAGGAACGACTAGAAGTCGGAAGATAAAAGAACTGCACTGCACTGAACAGCGTCTGTAACGGAGTGCACGCCGTTACAGCACCGCAGCGCCTGTCAGCCTCTCACACCGAGGTCTGTCTACACCGCAGGATATCTACAAGGTACCTTGCTTCTATTTCTATTTTTGATTTGTCTAACATCACCACAGGACTTAGCTCATGTCTCAGCCGAGACCAGAGGCAGCGGTCCGTCGCTCACCACATTAACCCCTTCTCTGCAGGAACCCGCAGTAAACAGTGTCTTTTTGTCTGTCAGTGGACGCACTGAGGACAATCTGTGTGCCATTTAATTGGTTCTGATTATTGTCTGTCCTGGAGGAGGTTGTGTGGACTCCCCACTTTTCTCCCCACTACCAGGTGTGGTTGTAACACTGGGGTGGGGTTCTCCCTATGAATTCCATGATTTATGGTAACAGGTTTCATTCCCTTGACATAGGCATTGTCTATTTATATGTACTACAGCATTTTACTACTTCAGAATAAACCGTTATTTTATTACCATTTGGTGTTGTATCTACATTCTTTTATTACACGTACACATACTGTACACAGGCGCGGGGTACACCCTCTCCATTTTTGCACTATATATCCCTCCCCCTAGGAGGGAAGGAGATTTCTGAGGCATCTCCATCACTACCCCTTAAGGTCCTTCTTCAAAGTGACCGTAGCAGCCCTATTCTTTCTGATCTACAATAGCCCACATTGGAGCAGCGCAGGTAAGTACCTACAACCCTTCACATGTACGTATGCAATAATTCAGGTGATCGGGATGGTGCAAGTGGATCACCTGAATTATTGCATACGTACACCAAGTGCCTCTCCATGTTTCTTGGGATTGACCACACTATCCGTCCACATGCGCACGTGGCGGGGACGCCCGCTGTTGCCAGGAATAACTCCTGGAGCCGCATTACATCCACCGCTACTGACGGAACTCCTAGCACAACTATTACCATATCCACCATCAAATGGTAAATATACTTATTTTGTTACAACTTTGTCAGTATTACTGATCATCACCTAAGGCTTCATAGTGCCGCTGTGCACGAATTTGTACACATCAGTACCTTATCGGCTTTGCCTCACAGCATTCACCGTTCGGGTCTCTAACCAACATCAAGAGACTTCCTTGCGGGCCATATATTAATTCATCTATGTGCTAATATCACTTTGCATCAACTTCACCTGCATTTCCAGGAGTACAACATTACCATGTTTCGCTAATCTATCGTTGGCACATACGTGGAATCCATAAACTTCATCTTTATAGGTGGTTACCTTACAGAATAATTCTGTGTAAAAGTATCATCAAATAATTTATTATATTCAGGTTTTCGGGACTAATCTCTAACTTGAGTTTGAATGTAGAATACCTCAACAAGTGGATATTGTTTTTATATGTATCTTTAGTTTATTTATATTTTTTATTGTTAGTATTTAACAGTTTATTTTACTTATCTATCTTATTTTCATTCATTTATTGATATGTTATAGATATATTAAAAAGTATTTCTATTGATATCTATTGTTATCACTTACTCATTTTTATTATTAATCCACCATAGCTGACAGGGGTTTAAGTGCGGCGTAGTTACACTATTTAGCTAGTCTCTTTTTGTGGGTCACACCTACCATATCACCAGCGATTACCCCATCTCCTCTATGTGTGTATATTTTGTGCATTTACCATTTCTGACTTAGTTTTTATACTTAGCATAAGATTTACCTAGCGCTCATCTGTGTATTTGGTTTAAGTGTGAATTTTATTTCCTTGACTCTTAATGGTAGCATAGGACCCTGGGTATTTTCCCCTGGCCGAGAAATAGTATAGAGAAAAATGAAGACACACCGGATGTATAAATAGGCCCTCCTCCAGTACACAGTGTCTTCCCACTTTCTTTAGCTATAAAATAAACATAACTAAGACAATAAGCTGAATATAATATGTAGGGTTAGGAATCAACCTATGCTGCCATCAAGAGTCAAGGAAATACAATATTCAGGTATAATTCAACCTTTTCCTCTGATGACAGCATAGGATGGGTCGTGCCCAAGCTAACATATAAGGGCAGGAAAAAAGAAATCATATAGGACAAAAAAAAAAAAAAAGGAAAAGAAAGAAAACCTTTATAACTACACAATGGCACTCAATACTTTTCTGCCAAACTTGTAGTGCTTAATAACCGTATGGATGGATGATCAACCCAGCCCCTCTACATAGATCTTTAATGGTAGCAGATTCTTTTTCCACCCAGAGCCCTGGTAGAATAGGCTTGGTCTCCAATCCGAGCTTCCAATTTCTTGCAGATATTTGCTTGTTGAATATAGGATTTAATCCATCTTGCTATGGTCGACTTGCAGCTGGACTACCATTGTTTTTTACCTTCCGGGATAACAATTAGTTGACCTACCTAAACTGCCTAGTTCTATCTAAATAAAGATCCCTAACTATATATAACGTGTGAAAACCTTTTCCGTTTTTGTGACTGGATTAGGACAGAAGGATGGCAAGACCACTTCCTGGATGAGGTTGAATTTGGAAATCACCTTGGGTAGAAAAGAAGGATTAGGTCTAAGCACTACTTTATCTTGATGAAATCAAGTGTAGGGTTCTTCTGCCCAATAAGCTTGAATTTCTCTTGGTGGATGTAATAGCCACCAAGAAAGCAGTTTGAAATGACAAAAATTTAAATTGAGCTTGCATTGGTTCAAACAGATGAGAAGATAATGCGTCCAAAACACCAAAATAAGGTCCAAAATAGGTAAAGGCTGGTGATTATTATTAGCCAAGTCTGTACAAATATGCACCTTCAGAGTGCTAAGGGATAGCCCTTTATCTAGGCCATCTTGTAAGAATTCTAAAATCTAACTGATAGATGAAGGAAATACATCATAAGAATTTTCTGCACACCAGGACCTAAAGATTTTCCATACTCTGTCATATATCTTTGAGGTGGTAGGTAAGTAATAATTACAATTGATGAAAATCCTCATCCAGCAAGGCTGGCGACCTCAACAGCCATGCTGTCAGTTTTAGAGTCTCTGGGCATTGATGAACCACCTTCCAATCCCTGGAAAAGACCGTCTCAACGGCTTGTCTACTGCCAGATTGAGCACTTGCGGAAACCATGCTCTCCTTGGCCCGAATGGAAGAATTACTATGAAACTTGAATGTGTCGTCATGATTTTGTTAATCACTTTCTGTATCATGGGCACTGGTGGGAAAACTTATCCTAGATGGAATTTCCACTTCATTGAGTCTATGCTGGAGGATTCCTGCTCCCAGAATCTGGACAAAAAAAACTGTACACCTTTCTATTCCTGGAGGTTACCATGAGATCTATGTCTGGTGTTCCCAATTTCTCCATTATTTGTTTAAAATCTGACTGATCCAGTGCCCATTCTCCAGGAAGAACAGTATTTTTCTTGGGGAGTCCGCTTCTACATTGACATTCCTTGATTTGTGTACAGCAGTAACTCAATTCGTTTTCAGCCCATAAAAGCAAGGTCTTGGCTTCCTGCTCCTGGGTCCTCCTTGGTGGTTGATGTACGCTACCACAGTTTGATGTCTAAATGATTGACTTCTGGTTTTGAGCAAGAAAAGGATAAAAGGAAAGACATGCTTTTCTAACTGCTCTTAACTCCCTGATGTTTGAGTGTACTTGACTCATGTGAAGATCCCAATCCTTGGGTGATCTTGAATTCATAGACTGCTCTCCAACCCTGGGCACTGGTATTCGTGGTTACTTTCACTGATTCTGTATATCTGAAGAGGATTCCTTTTAATTCTCCTCTATAATCCACCAGAGCAGGCCTTGAATAGCCCTCATATGGCCCAAGGCATTTCCCTACTACTGATGTTAGACTCACTGGTCGGTAGTTTGACGCTTCTTCCCTACTTCCACTTTTATGCAGAGGGACGACATTTGCTATTTTCCAGTCCTCTGGAATTACCCCAATTATTGACTGATTGAATAATTCAGTTAATGGTTTTGCCAGCACCCCTCTAAGCTCTTTTAGTATTCTCGGATGTATCCCATCTGGTCCCATTGATTTATCCACTTTCAATTTTGAAAGTTCCTTTAATACCTGTTCCTCAGTAAAAGTAGTAGTAATTGCCCCCACTGTATTAATAGTCTTCCCATTCAAAAGTGGACCCTTCCCCTCTCTTTCTTTTGTGAATATTGAACAGAAATACTTGTTAAAATGATCTGCCATAGCCCTTTCACTCTCAATAAGAATTCCACTTGCCGTTTTGAGCCTTTGTTTTTCGCCTTTCATTTATATACCTAAAAAAGCTTTTGTCCCCTTTTTGTACCAAGTGGGCCAGTTTTTCTTCAGTTTGTGCCTTTGCTGCTCTGATAACCTTTTTAGCCTCCTTCTGCTTTGTAAAATACACCTCCCTGTCATCATTACTGTGAGATTGCTTATAATTCCGAAAGGCCATCTTTTTTGCTCTCACTGTAGTTGCTACCTCTTTTGTAAACCACATTGGCTTTCTTTTTCTGGGTTTTTTTTTTAACCATTCTTATACAAAGGTCTGTTGTTGTTAATAATGCATTTTTTAAATTTCCCCACTGCTCCTGTACTCCTTTCATGTGCCTCCACTCTGCCAAAGAATCACTTGCACATTTCCCCATTTCCACAAACTCTGTCTTCCTAAAGTCTAGCACCCTCGTTTTCGTGTGGCATGCTTCTCTCCCAGTCATTATACTAAACCATACTGCTTGATGATCACTGGATCCTAGGTTCTCACCCACACTTACTTCTGAGATTCGGTCACCATTTGTAAGTACCAAATCTAAGATGACCTCTTTGCGAGTGGGCTCTCTCAGCAGTTGCTTAAGGGACACTCCCTGTAATGAATTTAAAATGTCCCCACTTCTAGTGGAGCTTGCTGAAGACTTATCCCAGTTTACATCAGGGTGATTGAAATCACCCATAATTATTACCTCCCCTTTTAATGCCACTTTAGCAATGTCTTGTAATAGAACATTGTCCATTTCCTCCTCTTGCCCTGGTGGCCTATATATCACTCCAGCACTCCAGTGCTTACAGGCGGTCTCAGCTGTTACATTGTTTTATTTTGTGATTTTATTTGTATATTTATATCTGTCTAGTCCGAGGTCGGCGCACAATCCTCTCCATATCACTCCACCTTTCCCCATCACTTACTGAAAGCAGACCAGGGACAAGTCCCAAGGTACCGTCTGGAAATCACGGCATTGGCCGCTGGATAAGTCTAAAGCTAATAGAAAAAGAAAATACACTAGTCCTGACACCTACTAACAGGAAAAAGAAAGACATTGTATACTGGAGAAGGGGCCTATTTATACATCCGGTGTGTCTTTCTCT
>WWET01006828.1:0-29697 GCA_011038615.1 Limnodynastes dumerilii | reverse complement strand
TGTAGCCTGTACAGGAGGCTGAGAAACAGCAACAATTGAATCAATGGGGAATTATTTGTGATTCATTGTGGCGCTAACCAGTCCTATCCTGGAAAAATAGGACTGCAGAAGCCAGCCAGGATCGAGCCACCAAAACCAGTGCTAGTGAGGCAAGTATACTAACAAAATCGGTATGTGGTAGATGAGAATTCCTCCTCTAAATTTATGCCAAATAGAAAGAGCTTTAAGTTCAGTGGAGGGAGAAATGGAACCAGAGTACAGGTACAGTTCCAAACTTCCTCAAAAAATCTGTGAATGCCCCGACAATCCCATACCAGATGCCAAAAATGTGCATCACAGGCTCGTCATTTGTAACAGACTTAACCCAGATGGTGGAGTCTCAGGGGAGTGAGATAGGTATGTAATACAAATAAATGAATCTGCTGATATCACAGGACGGATGTAGCAACTCTGACCCTGGCCAGCATCTTGGACCACCATGTTGCAATATTCCCAGGTCAATTTGCCATTTCTCTCGTAGTGCAGGAAGATTAGGTTGATTGAGGCATTCTCCAATAGAAGTATATAAGTAGGAAACAGGTTTGTTACCAAATACCCTAAGTATCATCTGAACAGTGGGAAATTTTTGTAAAATAATAGCTCTACGGAATTGTGATTCCAGGGCATGTTTTAGCTGAAGATAGCGGTAAAAATGTACACGGATATTCCTCTCTCAGGTGAACATATGACTTCAAAGTTTCCTCTGCGTTCAGTTGTCCTATAGACATAATTCCCACTCCCTGTCACATGGAGCGGCCATGAGGATCCTTAAGCTGGGAAAAAGTTTTATCAAAGGGGGGGGGGGGATTTGGATCAATAACATTATCTACAAGTATCCTCCGCATAGACCTCTAGACCATTACTGCTTGACCAACAATTGGGGCTGTCTCTGTCTGCAACGCACCAAAAAGGAACCAGAGGGGAGCAAGATTACCACTCCCTGAATGCTTCAACAACTTCCCCAGGAGCCCCCGCCCTCCATCTCCAAACCATGGAATAAGGTGTTTAAGCTGTGCTGTGAGGTCGTATGCCCATAAGTCGGGGGGAGAAAGCCATCCGCTAACGTATCTATAAAACGTAGGGAAAAACAGTTTATGACGTCTTCCTGCCCAGATAAAGGAAGACACTAACTAATTAATGGATCTAAAATAGTACTGGGCGATCAAAACTGGAGAATGCTACAGAACATGGTACTTAGGTAACATAACCATCTTGAACAAGTTGATTCTACCAGTGAAACACAGTGGGATCTTGCTCCAGGTAAGGATCCTACCTCTAAACCAAATGGCTACAGGAAGTTAGGTACAATAAAATCTGATGTGGACAGAGTAATCCAAATGCCCAAATATTTGAATTTATTAGTCAGCTGCAACAGACATTGGTCTGAAAGCATCCCCAGGAAAAGTTTACTTATCTCAAATATGTTTGATTTGTTCCAATTTATTAGTGATTAGTATTAGTATTAATTTTAAGCCGGAGTACTCCCCGTGAATTGTTCTACCAACGTAAGAAGGGTGGGCCGAGACACTCTCACCTCACTATGAGCAGCAACATGTTGTCAGCATACAGCGCTCTTTTGTCAACTCCATCTCTTGCTGTCAATCCAATTATACCAGGGTGGACTCTGAGACATGCCAGGGGCTCAATGGTGAGGGCAAAGAACCAGGGAAAAAGGACACCCTTAGCACATACCACGACCCAGAGAAAAAGGACTAGTGGTGCACCAATTTACAGAAGAGAACAACTTGACCCATTTAATGAAATTTGGGCCAAATCCAAATTTTGCAAACACCTCAGAGATAACCCCACTCCACCAAGTCGAAGGCCTTGGCAGCATCTAGGTACACCACCACTGCCCCCTCCTCAGTTTTATAAGACACTTGTAACCGGGTAAATAATAGTCTAATATTAGTAAGGGTGGACTTATCAGACATACTGCCCATCTGGTCTGCATGTCCAATTGACAAAATAACCCTATTCTAACGAATAGCAAAAAGCATAGCCAGTATATTGACATCAGTGGATAGCAAGGAAATTGGGCAATATGAATCAGGAAATAAGGGATTCTTTCCCGGCTTGTGAATGACAACTATTACGGCCTCAGACATCAAACAATTCTTTAGAGAGCCCATCCACACCTGGAGCTTTACCATCAAGAAAGGACATTATGGCGGCCTACAGTTCTTCTGCAGAGAAGGGGGCCTCGAGCAGGTCTGACTCTTCCACGTATAAACAGGGCAAATCGACATGATCCAAATATGTACGCATATCTCAGCACCAGAGAGACTTTATAGGCATAGATAGCCTGAAAATACTTCATGAAAACCCCTGCAATAGCCGGAGCCCTACACTGTGTAACCTGGTTTTCATCAATTACCTCTGCAACATGCTTATGCTCCTGATCTCGCCAAGTAAGCCAAGTAGGATCCTCCAAGATCTGTCTGCTGATAACTTACATGACTAGAAAACCGTAAGAGTCTCTAAGATGTATCAAAGAGATAATCTACCCACTCCTTTTGAACACTCTGCCATGCCACCTGGTCCCCCTCCCTGGGTCCTAAAATATTCAGCCGCACGGACTAGACACACCTTTTCCAATAACACTTCCTTCTTCCTATGAGATTTTTTTTAATGCCAGTAAAACCTTCCAATAAGTGTACCCCTGAAAACAGCCTTAAATGCATCCAAAGTATTTTGGGATTACTGGTTTCACTGTTAGCTACAAGTAGTCCAACTGGATGGGATTAAATCAAACAAATTCAGTCCATCATCACTAAGGGCTATGGAAATCTGGACTGGAGAGTGATCTGAAATATCCCTAGGGTGGTACAACACTGAATGAACATGGGACACAAGGGAAAAGGAAGTCAGGATAAGGTTTTTGCGGGAGAAAGTACTGTGCATGGAAGTGTAAAATTTCCGGCTTCACAGATTCTAAGCCTCCATGCATCTACCAGTCCAAGAGTTTCTAAGAGTTTGGAGAAGGGAGTGTACAGGAAAGGGCCCGAAGGGGAGGACTCACTCCAACAATCCAACTTCCTATCTATAACATTACTGAAATTCCCCATACAAAGGACTGGGGTGCCAGGGGAGTCAGCCATAAAGGCAGCAGTCTTTTGAAGGACATTGTTACTTTATGGTGCAGGAATGTAGACCATAAGTAAAAGGATCAGCAAAAAGTCAATGTTCCCCCTAATAGAAATCTACCATAGGAATCTGTTTGAAGTATAGAGACCCCACGGGAATTACATGCATGCCCACCCATTGGCTTTTAAGAGCCAGTACCCGGCCACCCACCAGATGTGTTTACGCTAGGCATACCACATCAGCCTTAAAATTTCCAGATCTGGTTCAAAATCAGGGATCGCTTGATCTTGTCATTTAGGCCCCTAGTATTCCAAGAAACCACCTTCAGATTATGTGACATGAGACATGGAGTAAAAAAAAAAAAAAAAAAAAAGGGGGGAGCAATGAAGAAGGAAGGGGGGGGGGGGGGGGGGGGATGAGAGAATAGCTAGCCTGGGACTAAGAAGATCGAGCACTCAACCCACTTGAGCATGTGCAATAAAACATTGAATTATCAGTAGGGTACAATACTCATGTTGGACATAGAAGAGATTATACATTTCAGAGACAGATTAAGACACCTCAGAAAAAAACCCTAAGAACATAACACCTAATTTAACCCCTTTCCACCCTGTATTACCACCCCCAACTAATACTTTATCCCGAACATGTCATCTAATACCTACCACAATACTGAAGTCACCCTGAAACAACTTCAGTGAGTACATAGAAGAAAAAGAAAAATCCCCCCCAACTAAGATATGGGGGCTAGTGACTAAAGCTAGGGGGGCAGTTCCCTCATTACAGGTCCGCTAGCATGAAACACACACACACACACACACACACACACACACACACAATATACTAAACAGGGAACACCACAATAAAGACTGCCCAGAAAAGTCCACATGAACTGTAAATAGGTTATACTTTGCAGTAGTTCAGCTTTGGGATAGTATAAGCGTACACGCTAACTATCAAGGAGGATTGCATCTCTATGTCACTCTCCTATCCAGCCAGTCTAATGTCTCTTGTGGTGTACTGAAGAAATGCCATCTGCCGTAACTCTAAGGCATGACATAGGGGACCTCAAGGCTTTTCAAACATCGTTTAATAGGAAGAAAATGTATCCTGTTTTTTTGCACCTCCGCTGCGAAATAAGGATAAGCAGAAACAGAGGAGTTGCGGAATTTCAAAGGACCTTGTTGCCTAAATAGACGAAGTATGGTTTCCCTGTCCCTATACTGAAGTATCTGTAAGATTAGGATATGTGGATGGGCTCCTGGATGTGGTGGCTGTGGAGGCACACGATATGCCCTCAATTGCAAATTATGGGGTTAAAAAAAAAAAAAGGAATGCTAAATTCACGGCTCACAAGATTCTCCAAGAAGCACACAGGATCCGCTCCCCCAGCCTTTTCAGGGAGGCTGACAAAGCGAATATTGTTACGCCTCAGGCGACCCACGAGGTCAGCAACTTTATCTTTCCAGGTGTTAATTAGAGGTCAGGTGATCAATCTGCCCTCTCATTGGGTCTGAAAGATATTAGAGGGCAGAGAGCCGTTGTTCAGCCTACCCTTTCACAAACCTTCTGAAGCTCATGACGAATGATGGGTCAACCTGAACCTCCCCAATCTTTCCAGTAACACGAAGTTCAAATTGCCTGAACCACTTGGGCAAGCATGGGAGGAGATTGCTCCCGTTCTAAAGGAGGCTCAGGTTCCACCTCTAAAGCAGGCGCTTGAGGAACATACTGATCCTGCGAGCTACCCGCCACAGTATTGCAGGCATACTTCTCTAATTTAGCAGGTGCTGCTGCGACTTGTTTTCCCAATACAGTCCAGCTACAGTAGATCACCAATCTAAAGCCTTGTAAATGCCCAGCCGTTAGGATATAGAAGGCAGACCTTTTATTCAGAGGAAAACAGGAAATTATTACCTGTTAATTTGGTTTCCTTTACTCCTACATGTCAGCACACGGATGGGTTAACACATCCCCGCTGGAGCCAGACAGGAACAATGACGACACCGGTACATAAGCAGCCCACTTCCTGCTTCATGTGTCTTCCAACTTCATAAAGCCTCAATACATACCTTAACAAATTAAACATGCAAAAAACACAACAGGGAAGGGAGATATGTGCTGACATGTAGGAGTAAAGGAAACCAAATTAACAGGTAATAATTTCCTGTTTTTCCTTTACCTCCTCATGTCAGCACACGAATGGGACGTACCCTAGCAGTTACCATTACTGGTTGGGCACGATACTAAATTCAATTTTAAGCTACTGCTTTAAGGTTGCGCTTGCCAAAGCTTGCGTCAGCTGCTGACAACACATCTAAATCTATAATGTCTGGAGAAGGTGTGGATTGACGACCAATCCTGCCGCCTTACGAAGTTCATACACTGTAGGGGCTTCTTTCTCTGCCCACGAGGTTGCAACACCTCTAGTGGAGTGTGCTTTAATATCTTTAGGCACCGGCATATTCTTGGCTTGGTAAGCTTTAGTTATGCATGACCTGATCCATCTGGCCATTGTTGTTTTAGATGCAGGGTCTCCTCTTTTTGGTCCTTCTGTTAATATAAACAGTTGTTTTGACTTTCTTATGTGAGCAGTTCTTGAAACATATTGATAATGCTCTGACTTAAATCTAGGCTGTTATTTCTTCTGGAGATGCTGGATCAGGATAAAACTTTGGTAGGCATAATTCCCGATTAATATGGAACTTTGAGACAACTTTTGGTAAAAACTCAGGATTGGTTCTCAACACTACTCTGTTGGAAAAGAAGTTAAGATAAGGCTCTTCCGCCCATAATGCCTGCAGCTCCGATATGCGCCTAGCTGAAGTAATGGCCACTAGAAACAAAACTTGGGTGAGAAAGATCAGGCTACCTTCTTGAAGAGGCTCAAATTGTGCTTCTGTAAGTGCCTCCAGTACTGGCCTTCAGAACTGTTAATTCACCTTCTTAGCCGCCTGGAAGAATCTTATAATATATTTATTTTGTGCTAAGTTGTCATCTAGCATTATACTTAATGCCGACACTTGCACTTTGAGGGAACTTAGGGCTAGGTGTTTCTCCAGTCCTGCCTGTAAGAAATCCAGAATTACCGGAATGTTTACCTCTGGGATGTTCTCTTTATTACACCAGGATATAAAGATCTTCCATATTCTGTGGTATGTGGTGCAGGTGGACTGTTTCCTGGCTTTAAGTAATGTGTTAATTACTTTTTCAGAAAAACCTTGTTTTTCCAATGTTTTCCTCTCAAAAGCCATGCCGTCAATTTTAAGGACCCCAGGTCTGGATGAGCCACTCGTCCTTGTGTTAACAGTGTTGGATGCACTGGTAAGGTCCAAGGTGTATCTTTGGACATCTGCACTGCCTTGGGGAACCACAGTCTTCCTGGCCAAAACGGGAGGACAAGTCTAGCTATTGTCTTCTTCTGCTGCAACTTCCTCAATACTTGAGGGATCATCGGTATGGGAGGAAATGCATAAACTTTCTGAAAATCCTAGAGCATTGATAGTGCGTCCGTGGCGAATGTCTGATGTTCCCGGCATAGACAGAAGTACTGAGTGACCCGTTTGTTCTTCACTGAGGCTATTAGATCCACCTGAGGTTTGCCCCATTTGTGCAAGCCATAAGTGGTCTTAGCTCTCTGCTTAGGGACTCGCTTCTGGTTCCACCCTGCTTGTTTAAATAGGCACCTACTTCCCTGTTGTCTGAGTGTACCATAACGACTTGTCCTGCCAGTTGGTTCTTTAATTTTCTTAACGCCTGAAAGACTGCCCTTAGTTCTCTTACGTTTGAGTGACGTAGAGACATTTTTCTTGACCACGTTCCTTGAACCATCCTGCGACCGCAGATTGCCCCCCAGCCTGAAAGGGCTGGCATCTGTAGTAACCACTATCGTATTTTTTACTGCTAAATATTTTCCCTGTCTTAATCTTTTTTCGTCCAGCCACTTTAGACTGTTTCTTACTGCCGCAGTCTTTTTGGGTCTTTGTCCCATTGAAGTAGAAAGCAGTTTTGTAGAGGCCTTAGATGCGCTTTTTCCCATGGTATTAAGTCCAAGGCTGTAGACATTAGTCCCAGGACTTTCATACAGTTTCCCGCTGTTGTAGTCCTTTGACTTCTGAGTTTTCCTATCTATCGTCTGATATTCGTTATTCTATCCTGAGTTAATGCTACATTGAGAGTAGCACTGTTTATCAGGACCCCAAGTAGTTTATGTTTGTTACTGGGGTTAAGTGGCTTTTTTGGTAATTGACAAGCCATCCATGGCTTTGTAATGTGTGAATCACCATTTTTTGTATGAGTTTCCGCTTCTTTTCTTGATGATGCTGCAATCAGTATGTCGTCTAAGTAAGGCCATAATGCTATGCCTTCCAGCCTTAGCTTTTCTGCTATCGTTATCAGAACTTTTGAGAATGTTCTGGACGAGGTTGCCAGTCCACACAGGAGTGCCCTGAATTAATAAACTGCGAATCTGAGATACTTTTGATGACTTAAGGTTATGGGAATGTGCAAGTAGGCATCCTTCAGGTCTACTGTGTTCATAAACATCCCTTGATGCAAATTCATGATCACGGATTTTACTGACTCCATCTTGAAACTTCTTTTATACATTTTTTTTTTAATCTCCTCAAATCTAGAATTGTTCTGAATCCTCCTGTAGATTTTTTTTAGGACAAAGAATCGGGAGTAAAATCCCTGAAATTGCTCTTCTTGAGGTACCTCCCTCACGACATCTTGATAGATCATGTTGTTCAGGCTTTCTTTGAGAGCTAATTTGTTCTCTATGTCTGTCGGGATTAAAGATTCTACAAATGTTGCTGTAAGCATGGTTGTAAACTCTATGCTGTAGCCATTTCTCAAGACCTCTAGAACCCACTTGTCCATGATTGTTTCTTCCCATACACCGTAAAAATTTGCCAGTCTTCCTCCTACTGTAGCATCTGGACTGGCTGGCCTGGCATCATTGTGCAAAACCTTTGAGTGTCGACTTGATGTCTAGTTCTTTGTCTTCGAAAATTATAACGAGATGAAAAGGATTGTATACCCTCTTCCGGGTCTATATGTCTGCTTCCCTGAAGTCAGAAAATGCACCTCTTTGTGCTTTGGATTGGACTTTTTTTTTTACCTTCTCTTGAGGGAGCCATGCAGATTTTCCTCCTGAGACTTTCTATATAATTTCGTCCAGGTTCTGGCCAAAAAAAAACTCCCCTTGAAAAGGTAATGTAAGAAGTTGATTCTTGGAATGTGTGTCTGCCATCCAGGGCTTTAGCCAAAGCACTCCTCACCACTGCTGCCGTGGCGCCTGCTCTGGCTGCCAGTCTAACCGAATCCATGGATACCTCACACATGAATTTGATTGCTAATTGAATGTTTTGTATCTGTTTTAATAAATCCGCCCTTTTAATTCCGTCCAGAATATCACTTTCAAGTGAATTAGTCCAGATTCTAAGGACTCGGGATGTAATAGCCATTGCTGCGGCCAGTTTCAATGCAGCACCTGCTAGTGAGTGTTGTTTCCTTAGTCCTACCTCCATCTTCTTTTCCATAGGGTCTTTGAAGGCTTAGATGTCCTCTAATGGTAGTGTAGTTTTCTTTGCAACTCTCGCCACCGCTGGATCAATCCTAGGCACTTCTACCCATCTTTTGGTTTCTTCCTGTGGGAAAGGGTAGTTTACTCATTCTGCTTGTAGGTGTCACTCTTATCTGGGTGCTTCCACTCTTCCGTTACTACATTCTTGAGGACGTCTTGCTTTTTTCCATGCCTCTCTGAATAGCAGGTCCTGCAGTTTTAATTAATATTTTGTCTCTTCTATATTCAACGCCTTGTATATTAGTTTGAGGAAATTATCCACTAGGTCAGGATTTAAAGATTCTTATCCACTAGGTCAGGATTTAAAGATTCTTTAGTCTGTGATTTCACTGACCCTTCCTCTGACTGACAAGATGCTTCTGACAATATTGCAAATGGTTATATATCCGATTCCTCAGAGGCGTCACTTAAAAGTGGCCTTGGTCTCTTTAATGTTAATTTTTCCAGATCTTTCTTGCTTACGAAGGTATCCGCTAGATCTCTTTATTGTCTCCGCTATGTCTTTCTTTATCAAATCCTGGAGTTGTGAAGTGGGCTGTTGTGTCTCCTTAGTGGTACAATCCTTGCATGTTAAACTTGTACAATCTTCTGGTAATTGTGAATCACAAAAAGAGCATCTTGAAAGAGGTTTTTTCTTATATTTAGCTTTTAATTCCATTCCTTCTTTGCTGGTCTCAGACCTGAAAAAAAAATTCCTAACTACTCTGTACTATACACCATGAAAACAATATATATATGAGAATGGGCTTACCCCGACTTCCTATTGCAAAGAAAACGGCCCCTTTATCCTCTGCTGATGGCACCACTGACATGGTAATGCAGGCTGTAAGGTAAGGTAAATATCACAGTCCTTAACTCCTACGATGAATTACTCCATAATGATTTCCTTACTTTAAAACTTTAGGAGGAAGAAGCCAGGAGCAGCAGTGAGTACAGGATACCCTGTGTCTGCAAACTGCGTGCAGTGTGAAAATGGTGCGTTGCTCCTTTAAGCCCTGGCGCCTGCTGAAGTCACTTCCGCCCACTTTCTCTCGGATAAACCCGGGCATTGGAAGCTTGGCGGCGCCTATCCTGCTGCCGCCGTCCCGCTAGTCACCTCTTCTGACTTGCCCTCGATAATATAGGGGAAAATACCGGCGTTTAACCAATCCAGGAAAAAGAAAAGACCCACCGGACATACAAATAGGCTCCTCCTCCGGTGTCCAGTGTCTTTCCACTTTCTCTAGCTATAATAAAACAGAGTACACGTAATATAAAACACATTTTGGGAGGGAAAGTAGCTATGCTGTCATCAGGAGTCCAGGAAATACAATTATCAGGTATAATTTACCTATTCCTCTTCCCCTGATGACAGCATAGCACTATGGGATATGCCAAAGCTACTTTTACAAAGAGAGAGGGAGAGAGGCATATACCTATATCTATCTATCAAACTGTGTGGATGGCACTCTCAGCGGGTTGTAGATATAAATATATGCACACACACACACACACATTATATATACACATATACACACACACGTGTGTGTGTGTGTGTGTGTATATACATATACACACACATACATACACCAAGCTATATACACACACACACATCACTATATACATAGACAAAAAACATTGCGGTTTAACATGTCTAATTAAGGTTTCTTGCATTGACACAAAACATAGAAACCTTTAAAACTTTACCGTTCAAACGCCAAAAAGCAATGAAATAATGACATTAAGGCTGGAGTCTTAATGGACGTGTTCCTTAAGCAATACAGACATGGTATACCATCACATCCTGTGAAATAGCAGCTCTAACATTTTTAGCAATCTCACTCCAAGATAGTGCTGAATCTGCAGCTTACCATAGGATGTGAGGTATACCATGTCTGTATTGCTTACCACAGGATGTGAGGTATACCATGTCTGTATTGCTTACCATAGGATGTGATGTATATCATGTCTGTATTGCTTACCATAGGATGTGAGGTATACAATGTCTGTATTGCTTACCATAGGATGTGATATATACCATGTCTGTATTGCTTACCATAGAATGTGAGGTATACCATGTCTGTATTGCTTACCACAGGATGTGAGGTATACCATGTCTGTATTTGATATATACCATGTCTGTATTGCTTACCATAGGATGTGATATATACCATGTCTGTATTGCTTACCATAGAATGTGAGGTATACCATGTCTGTATTGCTTACCATAGGATGTGAGGTATACCATGTCTGTATTGCTTACCATAGGATGTGAGGTATACCATGTCTGGTATTGCTTACCATAGGATATGATGCTATACCATGTCTGTATTGCTTACCATAGGATATGATGCTATACCATGTCTGTATTGCTTACCATAGGATATGATGCTATACCATGTCTGTATTGCTTACCATAGGATATGATGCTATACCATGTCTGTATTGCTTACCATAGGATATGATGCTATACCATGTCTGTATTGCTTACCATAGGATATGATGCTATACCATGTCTGTATTGCTTACCATAGGATATGATGCTATACCATGTCTGTATTGCTTACCATAGGATATGATGCTATACCATGTCTGTATTGCTTACCATAGGATATGATGCTATACCATGTCTGTATTGCTTACCATAGGATATGATGCTATACCATGTCTGTATTGCTTACCATAGGATATGATGCTATACCATGTCTGTATTGCTTACCATAGGATATGATGCTATACCATGTCTGTATTGCTTACCATAGGATATGATGCTATACCATGTCTGTATTGCTTACCATAGGATATGATGCTATACCATGTCTGTATTGCTTACCATAGGATATGATGCTATACCATGTCTGTATTGCTTACCATAGGATATGATGCTATACCATGTCTGTATTGCTTACCATAGGATATGATGCTATACCATGTCTGTATTGCTTACCATAGGATATGATGCTATACCATGTCTGTATTGCTTACCATAGGATATGATGCTATACCATGTCTGTATTGCTTACCATAGGATATGATGCATATATATATACACACATACATATATATATATACACACACATATATACACACACACACACATATATACACACACATATATATACACACTCACATATATATACACACACACATATATATATATATATACACACACACACACACACATATATATACACACACGTATATATACACACACATATATATACACATATATACATACATACACACACATACTTTTTTTTTTAAAATTCTATTGCACTTAAAACTCTTCTGCCAAACTTCGCGTCTGTGGAGGCAAGAATGTCAATCTTATAGTATTTCCTGAACGTGTTTATCGATGACCATGTTGCTGCTTTGCACAGGTCTTGCATCTGCCCATGATGTCGCCACAGCTCTGGTGGAATGAGCTTTGACCCCGGATGGAATGTCCTTGTTGCTGCTTACATAGGCCTGATGTATGCAGCATCGTATCCACCTTGCCAATGTTGATTTAGTAGCCGCACCACCTTTGTTCTTCTCCTCCGGGATTCCAAACAACTGTTTGTATCATTTTATTAGCCTTGTCCTGTCGAGATGAATCTTCAGGACCCTCACTAGGTCTAGCGAGTGGAAGGACTCCTCCTCCTCTGACGAAGGGTTAGTGTAGAACGATGGTAGTACCACTTCCTGGTTGAGGTGGAATTTTGTGACTACCTTGGGCAAAAAGGATGGATTCGTTCTGAGGACCACCTTGTCCTGATGAAAACATATATATGGTTCCTCACTCCAGAAGGCCTGGATTTCAGACACCCTTCGAGCTGAAGTTATTGCCACAAGGAAGATGGTCTTCCACGACAGGAACTTGAACTGTGCCTCTTCTTATGGTTCAAACGAATGTTGTGTCAACGTTTCCAACACTAAAGTCAGATCCCACGTTGCTGTTGGTTTCTTGATTGTGGGACGTATTCTTGAGGTTGCTTGGACAAATTGCCTTACGTACTTGTTGTTTGCGAGGTCTATATCTAACACTGCACTAAGGGCCGATATGTGTACCTTGAGGGTACTAAAGGCTAAACCCTTATCTAGCCCTGCCTGTAAAAAGTCCAATATGGCTGAGATGGAAGGAGAAGTTGAGTCCGGACTATTCCTTTCACACCAATCATGAAATATACCCCATATTCTGTGATGTATCTTGGAGGTGGTTACCTTCCTTGCTTTGACTATGGTATTAATCACCTTGTGAGAAAACCCCTGCTTTGAGAAGTTGGAGATCTCAGTTTCCATGCCATCAGCTTTAGTTTGTTTGGTGCTGGATAACCGACCACCCCTTGCTTCAGTAGTTCTGGAAACACTGGCAGCATAATTGGTCCTTCCATCGCTAAGTTGAGTACCTGTGGAAACCACGGTCTCCTGGGCCACCAAGGTAAGATTACTACGACTACTGCTGGGGATGACATGATCTTTGTGAGCACCCTCTGTATGAGTGTTATCGGTGGGAAAACGTACTCTATTCCGAAGTCCCAGCTCCTTGACAGCGCATCCACTCATTCTGCTCCCGATTCCCTGAACCTGGAGTAGAATCTTGCCACTTTCCTGTTCTTGCTTGTCGCCATCAGATCGATATCTGGTGTTCCCCAAGATTTTACCAGTCGAAGTAACATTTCTTGGTCCAGTTCCCACTCACCTGCTATCTGCTGAAGGAGTCTGCTACTACATTGGTGTTCCTAGCAGGTTTTCTTCTGCCCAGGTCATGAGCATTCTGCACTGGTTCATCATTGCTGCACTCCTGGTGCCGCCCTGGCGATTCACGTATGCCACCACCGCCTTGCTGTCTGAGTGTATTGCTACCTGACAATCCCTGTCAAGTTTCTCTGAAAACGCCTGCATGCTTCGAAAACTGCTCTGAGCTCCTTTGTGTTGCAATGTGCTTGTGACATTTCGGCGCCCCACACCCCTTGTGCTATATTTGTGCCGCAGAAAGCTCCCCAGCCTATGCCGCTGGTGTTACTACTGGTAGCTGTGTTCTAGGGTCTCCCTGTCATCAGGTTCTCCTCTGCTGTCCACCATACTAAATCTCTTCTCACTTCCATAGACAGGGACATCATCTGGTGTATGTCCCCCACTGTCCTGCTCCATTGCCTTAAGAAGCAACCTTGCAAGGCCTTCATATGGGCTCTCACCCAAGGTACTGTCTCTATGCAGGCTGACTTTAGCCCCAGTACCCATGCACTATTGTGCTGTGACCCATGGTTTTCTTCTGATTTGTAATACCATCTACTTGATTTTTACTCGCTCCTGGTGAAGGAAAATCCTCTCTTGTTCTAAACCCAGAATTATTCCTAGATACTTTAATTTGGTTGATGGCTGTAGTTGGCTTTTCTCCAAATTTAGCCACCCGTGATCCTGTAGAACCTGCATTACCCTTCTTGTACACTCTACCGCCTGTTCCTGAGATGTTGCTTCAATGAGCAGATCGTCCAGATAGGCCCTAATTAATATTCCCTCTGATCTTAGTTTTGCTATGAGAGGTATGAATGTCTTTGTGAAAGTCCTCGGCGATGTGGAGAGGCAAATGGAAGGGCTGTATACTGGTAATGCTGGTGGAATATGTGGAAACTTAAATATTTCTGATGGCTGTACTGAATCGGAACATGTAGGTATGCGTCTCTGAGGTCGATGGATGTCAGCACCATCCCCCGAAACAGACCTGGGATTATAGTCTTGATCGATTCCATTTTGAAATGTCTGATTTGCAGAAATTTTTTGAGTGTCCTGAGATCCAGTATGACCCTGAATCCTCCTGTCTGTTTTTTCAATACAAATATCTTTGAACATCAGGGGGGGGGGCAGTAATAATTACCTTATGATGAAGGAGTTCCTTGATGATAGGCCCTAATTAATATTCCCTCTGATCTTAGTTTTGCTATGAGAGGTATGAATGTCTTTGTGAAAGTCCTCGGCGATGTGGAGAGGCAAATGGAAGGGCTGTATACTGGTAATGCTGGTGGAATATGTGGAAACTTAAATATTTCTGATGGCTGTACTGAATCGGAACATGTAGGTATGCGTCTCTGAGGTCGATGGATGTGAGCACCATCCCCCGATAGATTCCATTTTGAAATGTCTGATATGCAGGAATTGGTTGAGTCTCCTGAGATCCAGTATGACTCTGAATCCTCTTGACTGTTTTTTCAATACAAATATCTTTGAATAACATCCCCTTCCCCTTTGGGAGGGGGGGGGCAATAATAATTAACTTTTGATGAAGGAGTTCCTTGATGTTTCCTCTGAGAACTTGGATCTCTTCCTGGGTCCTTGGGGTCCTTGACCTCTGAAAGAAGTCCGCTGGTACACTGTCCTTGAATTCCAGGGAGTATCCTGATGTCACTATTCTCTGGACCCATCTGTCCGAAGTTGTTCTCCTCCATAAACTGGAAAAGTCTTTGAGTCACCCTTCTACTGCCAGTGGTGGGAGAGGGCTCCTGCTCATGGCGTCACTGATTGGAGGGGTGAAAGAACAGATTGTCCTTGCCCCTGGAGTAACGAAAATTATGCCTAGAAGGTCCCGGCTGGAAGCGTTTAAGGTATGATCTCCATGGCCTGTATGTTCTGGCTTCTCTGAACTCCGCTTGGATCGGCCTGAAACTTCTTGATGTAAACTGCTTCTTGTTTACCCTTTCTTGGGGCAGCCAAGATGACTTCCCTCCTGAGATCTTCGTGATCAACTCGTCCAGCTTCGACCCGAAAAGGTATTCCCCTGTAAAAGGTATTGACATGAGGCGTGCCTTCGACTGTGGGTACACTGCCCAAGGCTTTAGCCATAAAGCCCTTCTGGTTGCCATCACCGTTGCCATGGCTCTGGATGTCAGTTTCACAAAATCCATGGATGCTTCGCAAAGAAAATTCTATGCCCAGCTGGATTTCCTGGATGGTCTTTATTAGATCGCCTCTCTTGATGCCGTCTATCACATTCTTTTCTTAATCATTCGCCCAAACTCTTAATACACGCGATGTGACAGCTGTTGCGATAATCGGTCTCCGCTAAATCCCCAGGATAGTATGTTGCTTCTTCAGATTCACCTTCATCCTCCTCTCCATCGGCTCTTTAAATGCATTCGCATCCTCCATTGGCAATGTAGTTTTCTTTGAAATACACGAAATGGCCGCGGCTATTATGGGAGGTTCCTCCCATTCCCTTGTATTCTCTGAAGCAAAAGGATATATTTTTGTAATCCTATTTGTGGATACTAATTTCTTCTCTGGATACTTCCACTGATCCGAAATAACATCTTTTATAATTTGCGACACAGGAAGGACTCGTTTTCTTTTTACATTCTTGAAAGATTAAATCCTTCATTTGTAAGTCCAATTTGATTTCTTGTATGTTCAAAGTTTTGTCTATTAGCTTGAGCAGATTCTCCACAAGTACCGGATTCATGGTGCCCTCCTCCTTGGAAGCTGGGGATTCGCCTTCTGACAGCAAACCCTCCTCAAGTGTCACTGCACTCTCCTCTATATCGGAGTGTTCTGATTCCTCCGCGACCTGTGGTCTGGGTCGCTTACATGACATTCTTGCGAGGTCATCCTTGGTAACAAATGTTTCCGATAGCCTATTTTTAATGAGTTGTATGAACTCATTCACCTGCGCCGATGGCCGCTGTTGTTGCACCTGGAGGCATTTACTGCAGGTGGAACCCGATTCATTCTCTGGCATATTTAAATCACAAATTACACATTTGGATAATTTCTGCTTCTTATGCTTGTCCTTTAAAGTGGTAGCTAAATCCTTGCTCGTCTCAGATCTGTAAAGCATACATGCTATATAACATCGAAAGTGTTACAAAACTACAAACCCTAACTAAGCAGAGGCTACTCTGACTTACCCAGAACATCTGTGAGACCTCTAATCCTCCATGACAATCGTAGATTCTGACCACCTCACTCTAGGACAATCAGCTGTTCAGCTGGGCCATTTAAATAGCCCATCCTGGTGCCTAATCATGTTTCTGACCGCCTCCTGGCTGTCTGGCCCAGTCAACCATATAGGCCTAGGCAATATGGCCGCCGCCATGGTCTTTCCCCTAGTGCCCGGGTCCTGATGACATCATAAATGGGCGCCTTCCATGCAAGCCCACCAAAAATGGCCGCCGCCAGAGGGCTCCATCCTAGCGTCTGGAAGTTGCAGTGAGGTACTTCCGGACGCCTGCAGTCAAATTCTGTCGGTGGCCGCGCCGCTCTCTATAGAGAAACGGCGCTGAACTGCACCGCATGTGAGGTCATTTGCTACCCCGCCGCCTGCACGTAATGGACCGGGAGCTTGCCGCCACAGCATCGTCTAGGGGTTTGCAGCAATAAACACTGAGCTGGCTCCTACACCACAGGAAAAAGACGACACTGGACACCGGAGGAGGAGCCTATTTGTATGTCCAGTGGATCTTTTTTTTCCTGGATTGGCCTCGTGGAACTTACCCATAGTGCTATGCTGTCATCAGGGGAAAAGGAAAATACCTTTAATATCCAACCGTCACCATAGGAGCCAGAAGGGTAAGTGCACCTGTTTGGACTGCTTGCTCCACACTCGGGGAGCCTATACAAGATAATAAGCAAGACTGAGCAGGGAGCCGCACCAAGACGTTTGCTACTCCATCCTGCCACAAGCTCTGCCCCTAAGCCCTGATCTGTTTAAAGAAGTATCCAAGTACACGATGCTCAGGGCCACTTTAAGGGAGAATTTCTGGTAGCCTGAAAACACTCTTCCACTCCTAGGATTTGCAATATTCCATTCAGAGAACTCTGTGGGTTTTAAAATGTTTTATTTCTCTTGTCACCATACGAGAAATAACCCCCCCCCCAACCACCACAGGTGACAGAGACTTATCAGATGAAATCGCTGAACCACCAAAACAGAGAAGCCTTGTAAGTAGCAGAGTTCCTGTGTTCGCTGATCTTGTAAAATTAGTAGCTCCCAAAAATGAAATCTCACAATGTGAAGCAGTTTCAGACGATCATGAGACAGTATACACTGATAAAAAAAAAAATCGGAAGGATTTGACAATTATCGTGTGTTTCGCACAAAAATTGTCAGATAACCCTCCAGCGTGTACCCTGGTTTAGACTTTACAATAAAAGGAAGGACTTGGAACGACAACTAGGTACACACCTGCAGGAGACAACCACACATGTATTGGAATGATTTGGCTATCAAACACTCTAGAAGCAGCTTACAAGAAGGAATTTACACCGGATTTAAATAACTCTCTGCAAAGCACTGAGCATGGCTAGCACGTTTCAAAAGAGTCCAGAACAAGAGTGCTCCCAGCGCTCACAGAACTATGTTCTAGATTTAGAGTTTGAACACAAGAGGAAAACAGATAAAGATTTATCAAAAACATGTTGAATTTCGAGAAAAATAAATGTTATTCTCTGTGTGCAAAGAACACTTTGCATTCGGTTGCTGTACATAGTGAGTTAGTGAAGAATTGTGGTTCTTACCTTAATATTTCTGCACTATGCCTGTGTAAGATAAGGACAGTGCCAAAGTCTTTACAGCAGACCCTTAAAAAACACCCTTAATGTACAATTTAAATACCTCACCCCACCTATCTTGCATACATGCTGAACACATTCTTCCCCAGACTTCTGTAGTTTAAGTGCGGTTGCTGCACACGATCAAAATTCTGTCATTTATCCACTCCTTTCAAGCGGAAAACACTTCCAAACACAGAACATTTGACACCAAATGGAAGGGATGGCATAAGATAGTCAAAAGTACCAAGATATGATCTTAGGGGAACAATGCAGTGACAGAGAGGGTGAATTAAGAAGCAAGTCTATTGATCTCCGTTAAATAATGGTGGCATTCCTCAAACACAATTCAAAGACACCTGTTTAAAGGTAGGAAAGGATATTGAGTTTGCAGAATATCCTGTGAAACCTGCCTTGTTTTAGATCCACACATGAACCCATAGGGCCCTCTTGTAAAAACTATGTATCTCATCATACTTTGTCTGGAATCAGCTATGCCCAAGCAGTCTAAGCAAGCATACTACGGCCCAGGCCTGTGAATGAACCCATGCGAAAATGGTCTCCATAGCAAAGAAGAAACAGTAAATGTGGCTGTAGAGTGCATAGGATTCGCATCCACATGAATATGCCTGTTGGCCTAACCCATACAGTCCAGCTATAGATTTCTTTTTTAGCATCTCTGATGTTTGACCTACCTTATTTTTCCAGGTGGTTGGCAGAATGTATGTTTTAATTCCCATGTACTTGAGTCCCAAATTGTGATTACTTCTTCAAAGCTCACAGCAAGAATAGAACCATCTTCAGAAAAACAGCTGTCAGTGGCTTTGTATTTGTGATAACTACCAACGAATTCACAGCTCCATGCACTGCTTTTTCCTGTACATAGATAAAAAGAGGAAGAGCATTTTTGTTATCTTTAAATATACTAAGGTGAAAGTGGTTCTCTCTCATATATACATAAATCTATATATCTATCTATACATCTATATATCTATATTAATAATATATCTTTGTCTATCTAGATCTCTACCTATCCACATACACACAGGCTGGTAGGTTAATTGGCTACAGTACGGTAGTTCAGTGAGTAGCACTTGTGTCACAGTGCTGAGGCCATGAGTTTGATTCTCGGGTTAGGCCTTATCTGTGTAGAGTTTGTATATTCTCCCCATGTCTGTGTGGGTTTCCTCCAGGTGCTCTGGTTTCTTCCCACACACCAAAAACATGCTAATAGGTTAACTGTCTGCTGAATAAATTAACCCTACTGAGTGAGTGTATATGTTAGTCACAAACAAAATATTGATAAGCGCTTACAGATAGCTAGGAATGGTAATAATCACAAAAAGCAACGTGAAATGAGTGACTTCAGTTACAGTAAAAAACACTTCTTAAACATAGTAATAAACAACATTAAAAGCATAAATTGCTAAGATCCAGGGTGACGCCTGATACTTGTACACTACCCACAATAGGATTTCAGTCCAATATTAACTAAATATTAAAAATGTTAAAGGTCTCCTAATATCAAGGATGTTGTATTAATTCCCACAGTAATGATAGATAGTAATAGAACAAGCGCTAGACAGTTCAAATAAATACAAAGTTGATGGTCAGAAAGGATATGAGCTTCTAACTGTTGTGCGAGGCAGCAGCATATATCAGAATAAATGTCAGGAAACAGACTTGTGTTACCGCTTAGTAAGCGGTGAGCAAACCACACAAAATGACACGGTACGTGGTGTTGTTAAATAGGAAAAGTACCTGTCTGCCGTTGGTGTGAAAAGATTTGAGCTGTCGTTGAGGGCTGAAACCGTGCTGTTATGTAGCTGATGCTCTGTCTGCCGTATCAACGCTAGTGCAGGGAGATCCAAGCTGTCACTGGAGATCAGAGCACTGTTTAGATGTAGGCAGTACTTGATCTGTTGTATCTGCACTATAACGGAAAAGTCTGAATCGTTGTTGGAAGCTGCAGTAGCACTTGTTATACAGTCGGCTATCTGACGCTTAGGTGCTGGTATGGAGGGATATCAGCTCTCTCTATTGAGTGAAAGGTGCTGTTCCTGGTGTACTTGTAATAGGGGTCAGCTTTGTGGAGCGGGCAAAGCCGCTACAGCTGCATAGTAACCTCGGGGCACCAGAAGTGAAGGCAGTCCGAATAGAGAAAGTCCACGGAGTGGTATTTTGAACTGTGGGAGGCTTGATAGAATAAAATGAAGCTATTAAGCACGGGAGAAACTCCAATTTAAACCCCCATGACGCGTTTCATCACTACCCTGCGATTTCATCATCAGTGGCATCTTTGAACGCTTTAGTAAGCAAAGGTTCCGGATAACCTCTCTCTAAAGGATTTTAACAGATTATTTGCTTGTGATTCAAATTTGTTAAAAGACGAACAGTTACAAAGTATTCTACGGAGTTGGCCCCCTGGAATATAAAGCCATTGTTTTTGGTGGTTACTGCTAAAACTCAGAACATTATTAGTGTCGACCGGTTTATTATAAGTGTAGGAAGTTATCTTCCCATCTTGAATGAATAAAGTAATATCAAGATAATCTATTTCAGCGGATTTTGGTTGTATGTAAATGTCAAATTAAAATTGTTATTGTTAAGGCTCTGAAAGAAGTCGCTGACCGATTCCGCCGGGCCGTCCCAAATGAAAAACAGGTCATCTATGTAGCGCCGATAGAGGACCAGGTGCGCGCCCGCTCCGCCCCCCCCCCCACATGGTCATCCTCAAAGGTGCCCATGTATAGGTTGGCGAAGCTGGGCGCGAACCGGGTCCTCAACGCGGTACCGAGAGACTGTAAATAAAATTGATCAAAAAGAAAATGGGTTAAAATAAACCGGATAGATTCTAAAATAAAAAGTTGGTGCCTCTCAGAGAGCCCACCTTTGGACAATTGCTTTGCAACGGCCTCAATCCCACCCTCATGTGGGATGTTTGTATACAACGCCTGTACGTCACAGGTGACAAAGCGATATGAGTGTTTTCACTCCACATCGGAAAGTAGCTGCAAAAATTGGGTGGCATCCTTAAGGTGAGCTCTCTGGGAGGCAGCAAGACCCTGTAAAAATGTGTCAACATAAAAAGATAAATTTGAAGCGAGAGTTAATGCCAGAGATAATGGGACGGCCGGGCGAATCGGCCAGCGACTTATGGATTTTTGGAAGATAATAGTATATTGGGACCACAGGATATTTGGAATACAGAAAATTAAACTTGATTTGGGTAATGATAGCGTCTGTCTGTGCTACTTTCAAAAGCTGCAAAAGTTCAGATTGATACTTGGCTGTTGGATTGGAGCTCAGACGTGAATGAAACTTAGTATCGGACAGTTGCCGATTGGCTTCTGCCAGGTATTGGTCTGTGTCCTGAACCACCGGTCCACCCCCTTTATCCACCCCTTTTATAATAGTGGGGTCATCAATTAAATCCTTGAGTGCCTTTAATTCTTGGGGTTTTAAGTTTGATTTATAAGTAGCTGTTCTTTTCTTTTTTTCACAAAGTCTTTTGAAATCTATGTACCGCCGATAGAGGACCAGGTGTGCGCCCGCTCCGCCCCTCCCCCCACATGGGCATCCTCAAAGGTGCCCATGTATAGGTTGGCGAAGCTGGGCGCGAACCAGGTCCCCATCGCGGTACCAAGAGACTGTAAATCAAATTGGCCATCAAAAAGAAATTATGGGTTAAAATAAACCGGATAGATTCTAAAATAAAAAGTTGGTGCCTCTCAGAGAGCCCACCTTTGGACAATTGCTTTCACCCATTATCTGGCATTGACTCTCGCTTTAAATTTATCTTTTTATGTTGACACATTTTTACAGGGTCTTGCTGCCTCCCAGAGAGCTCACCTTAAGGATGCCACCCAATTTTTGCAGCTACTTTCCGATGTGGAGTGGAAACCCTCATATCGCTTTGTCACCTGTGACGTACAGGCGTTGTATACAAACATCCCACATGAGGGTGGGATTGAGGCCGTTGCAAAGCAATTGTCCTAAGGTGGGCTCTCTGAGAGGCACCAACTTTTTATTTTAGAATCTATCCGGTTTATTTTAACCCATTATTTTCTTTTTGATGGTCAATTTGATTTACAGTCTCTTGGTACCGTGATGGGGACCTGGTTCGCGCCCAGCTTCGCCAACCTATACATGGGCACCTTTGAGGATGCCCATGTGGGGGGAGGGGCGGAGCAGGCGCACACCTGGTCCTCTATCGGCGGTACATAGATTACCTGTTTTTCATTTGGGACGGCCCGGTGGAATTGGTCAGCGACTTCTTTCAGAGCCTTAACAACAATTTTAATTTGACATTTACATACAACCAAAATCCGCTGACCATAGATTATCTTGATATTACTTTACTCATTCAAGATGGGAAGATAACTTCCTACACTTATAATAAACCGGTTGACACTAATAATGTTCTGAGTTTTAGCAGTAACCACCAAAAACAATGGCTAACGAATATTCCGGGGGGCCAACTCCGTAGAATATGCCGTAACTGTTCGTCTTTTAACAAATTTGAATCACAAGCAAATAATCTGTTAAAATCCTTTAGAGAGAAAGGTAATCCGGAACCTTTGCTTACTAAAGCGTTCAAAGTTGCCACTGCTCTGGATAGAAGAGCTTTGCTAGATAGTGGTGATCCAAGGGAAGATTCGAGTTCACTACCATCTGGGAACAAGAAAACTCTAAACAGATTTACAGGGAAGAAAAATCTTGCGTTTGTTTCGAGATTCAATTCAGCATCTAAAGGCCTTACTACCATTATGAAACGTAACTTTGACATCCTTAAAATGGACCAGTTACTAAAATCAGTGTTACCTGAACACCCCCTGGTAACCTTCAAAAGAGCAAAAAAATCTAAAGAACTATTTGTCTCCGAGCTTCTTTGATAGGAGTAAAAAGAATGCCAAAGTTTCACATACCCTTACTTCCACTGTATCTAAAGATAAGGTAAGTTCTAGATTCACACTTCCGATCCCCACAAAATGTTGTTACAAATGTGGGAGGAACAAGTGTATAACGTGCAACTTTATTGGGAATAGGACGACCCAATTTGTATCATTTAATACCAAACTATCCTATACGATTAACAGTTTTATAAATTGCAATAGTGAATACGTAATCTATGTACTATTCTGTAAATGCGGACTACAGTACGTGGAACGTACCACTCGTACTTTGCGAGTTCCTTTTTTGGAACATAAGAAATATTGAGAAATCCAATTCCAATCACAGTGCTGCACGTCATTTTGCTTCCCATCATGGGGGTAAAACTAACGATCTTTGTATCATAGGTATAGAATCCGTTCCCCCTACAGTGAGAGGAGGGGATAGATATAGAAAAAACTCTATCAGAGAGGCCTTCTGGATACACACATTATGTACGCTGCATCCAGAGGACCTCAATGAGAATATTGACATGGATTTTGGGGAATAACCGTTCTCTACTTGGGAAGGCACCACATAATAACCTTAATGTAGCTACACCCATGACGATTGTTCCCTTACGGATTCTCGCCATTTGTTTGTTAGCTGCATTGTTCGGACATGTCAGTATAATATCGTTATACACCAGGTTCTTCCCTTCCCCTCTGCCTGTATCTCTAATCTCTATTGCTGTAAAGTGCTATGGTGGTATATTGATCACTATTGGGCCTGACTGGCAGTTCCAATTTCTACTCATACATATATTTATCTGAATAATCTAACTATTACACTGGTTTCAAGAAATGTTTGAGTTATACTCTTAGTGTCTCAGCCACATATTTTTTATTTATTTATTTTTTATTTATTAGTTTATATTTTATTATTTTTTATTTATTATTTTTTATCTGATTAGATCTCACACAAAATTTTAGCTTTATAGATCGTTATTAAAAATTATGAAAATTAAAAATGATAAATGTCAATGTTTAGATAATATAGGCATTGGGTGAACCATTTGCTGACTTATAAATATTAACATATTTTTTGATTAGTCTGACATCCCTTAACTATTGTGCAAGTGTGAATGCATGTTCCCTAATAAGTGTTAATCTGTGTTTATTAACTTTTTGGGTAAGGTCATGAATCTGATTCTATTTTTTATTGTGTGACGACTGTAATCTTATATATATTAAATTAGGTAGACTTATGCGATGATGTTCCTACTAGGGGTTAAAATTCCCTACAAATGTCTCCCATAGTCATGCTGACTTAGGTAACCTAAGAACTAAATATGTACATACAAAAAAAGAAAAGAAAACTCCATTATATTATATATTTTAATACTATACTAATACATTGCAATAACTATGCACTTCTAAACCGATAAAACCTTTATTTTATTTTTAATAGATTTGAATGGCTTCTTTTACTTTTTTGCCCTCCTTCTTATAACAAAACTCTGAATACACAGCTTTAGAAAGAGGTCAGATTTCTAAACCACTCCTGATGAAATCGCAGGGTAGCGATGAGACGCGTCAAAGGGGTTCAAATTAGAGTTTCTCCCGTGCTTATTAGCTTCATTCTATTCTATCAAGCCTCCCACAGTTCAAAATAGCACTCCGTGGACTTTCTCTACTTGGACTGCCTTCACTTCTGGTGCCCCGAGGTTACTATGCAGCTGTAGCAGCTTTGCCCACTCCACAAAGCTGACCCCTATTACAAGTACACCAGGAACAGCACCTTTCACTCAATAGAGATAGCTGATATCCCTCCATACCAGCGCCTAAGGGTCAGCCAGACGACTATATAACAAATGCTACTGCAGCTTCCAACAACGATTCAGACTTTTCCGTTATAGTGCAGATACAACAGATCAAGTACTGCCTACATCTAAACAGTGCTCCGATCTCCAGTGACAGCTTGGATCTCCCCGCACTAGAGTTGATACAGCAGACAGAGCATCGGCTACATAACAGCACGGTTTCAGCCCTCAACGACAGCTCAAATCTTTTCACACCAATGGCAGACAGGTACTTTTCCAATTTAACAACACCAAGTACCATGTCATTTTGTGTGGTCTGCTCACCGCTTATTAAGTGGTAACACAAGTCTGTTTCCTGACATTTATTCTGATATATGCTGCTGCTGCGCACAACAGTTGGAAGCTCATATCCTTTCTGACCATCAACTTTGTATTTATTTGAACTGTCTAGCACTTGTTCTATTACTATTTATCATTACTGTGGGAATTTATACAACATCCTTGATATTAGGAGGCCTTGAACATTTTTAATATTGAGTTAATATTGGACTGAAATCCTATTTGTGGCTAGTGTAAAAGTATCAGGAGTGACTCTGGATCTTAGCAATTTATGCTTTTAATGTTGTTTATTACTATGTTTAATAAATAAGTGTTTTTTACTGTAACTGAAGCCATTCATTTCACGTTGCTTTTTGTGATTATTATTACCATTCCTAGCTATCTGTAAGCTCTCATCAATATTTTGTTTGCGGTTCTCTTTTCCGGTTTATTGGGGTGGGCAGACCCAAATTTTTGATTAGTAGCGCATACCTTTAGCAGGTATTTTATACAAAGCAGCCTTTTTAATTGCCTCCCCAATCAACTCTTATTTTGTGGTATATGTTAGTTACCTTAGTATGTAACTCCAAAGTGTAAACAAATGAATAAATAAAATATAGTGGATCAACCATACTGGAGAACATAGTTAAGATGTGCCCAACATAACAGTCATATACTACACCGATTTGAATAATCAAGAAGGTCTGACATGCGAAATATGATTAGCTCCATTTGCCAGTGCCCTGAAAAGTCAGTGTTATAAGTATACTACATGATCATCAGCCACTGCAAGATCATATTTCAGAAGAGCCAATCAAGATATTAAATGGACAGTTCTAAACAAGTTCTAATATTAGATTCTAAAATAAAAGCAAAAAGAGAGCGCCACTAGAACCACTTCATAGAGCATCATCACAAAGCAAAAATTCTCCAATAATTTTTTATTGTTAAAATTTCATCTTAAAATTGAATATACTGTAAACACACATTGGGTGCTAATATTAGACACATTATATATCAATAAAAATCTGATACTTCATTTTACTTACTATAAATGTCTGAATTGTCTCTTAATACCCAGACTTTAAAGAGGCCATCATTTCCAGTAGACACCAACGATGGAGCATCTTTCTCTGAATCACTTTCACTATGGAAGTTTATGGATGTGATTTGGTCTTCATGTGGACTGTTAATGGTGGTGTTTAATACAAAGCTGTAGAGATGACATGAAAAAAAAAAAACACAAGGGTGTTTAACGTAAGATATCAAGCTGTGCAGAATAATGGTTACAAAACATATTCAAACAGATAAAAAACAGAAAACTGTTTCAATCCAGCTATAAAAGCAATAGTAAAAATGGTCTGTGTGTAGAATCAGAGATATTTCAGACAAACAGTAATTACAAAGCAAAACGTAGCTTATTTTGTTTACATTTTTGGAAGAGAGGTAGGGAGACATTCTCATAATAACTACACACTTGTCAAAAAAATACAAATAAATAAAATATAGCTCTAAAAAACAATATATAATACAATAAGTAAAACGGTAATAAAGTTAACCTTTAACACCAGTTTGTGAGCCCGATTGGACGGGGCTGCCTTCCCAGTAAATGTTCGGTGGTTCACATGGAAATGGCATCAAGAAATAGTGAAGATAACCAGGAGGTGCCAATTCAAATAATTCCTTAATAAATAATAAAGTGCTCGTGCTTCATATCCAAGTGAATAAATAATGATATATGCGTACCAGATTTCCAGTATAATGCTTGTTCAAAGGTATCTTTAAACGTGGAAACTGAAGAGTTCTTTCCCATCAGGGTAGAAGACTCAGCAAGAGAAGAAAGTATAAAGGAGCAATATAGTGTAGTATATATACAATTTTTTTTTTTTATAAATAGTAGATAAAATATGCATGCATAAAATCAATAGAATAAAAGCTTATCTGAGAAATTTATCTCAATACAGCAAAACACCACTTGGGCAGAGAGTAATCTCCTACGTGTTTCATCTGAGGGATTTCAACCAATGGACTTATTATTTATTCACTTGGATAAGAAGCACAAGCACTTTATCATTTACTAAGAAATTTGAATTTGCGCCTCCTGGTTATCTTCACTATTTCTTGACGTGTGTGTGTGTGTGTGTGTGTGTGTGTGTGTGTGTGTGTGTGTGTGTGCGCGTGCGTGCGCACACACACACACAAGAATCAGTGTCAAATAAACCTACATAATCATCAGGTTATTGTGTATAAATGTAAAAAATAAAGATGTTGTTGAGAAAATATCAACCTTTGAAGCTCTTCTTTAAATTCCCAGAGTTTCAACTGCATTTCAACAACATCCATCTCCTTTCCTTGCAACTGTTCCACAGTTGCCAGCCAGTTTCCATTACTGGTAAATGCAGCTTTAACCAAATCCATATACTGGAGCTCTAACTGATGGACAAACTCCTGTTGTACAATGTCAAGCTGTGGAAAGAAAAAAAAATAGTTTATAGTTACATCAAGAAAATAAACACAGAGTAAGTTTAATTGAAAAAAAAAAAAAAAAATTCTTATTATCTATTTATCTATATGGAAAAGCTACAACATTGTAACAACATTTTAAGTTTTGGTCTTTTCTAATGCTGCAACTATAATACCTTGAAAATCATTTACAACAGTAGAGAATTTTAACTCAGAAAAAATTACCTGCGATTCTGAAGATACTTCAATGAATTGGAAAAAACAATAGGAGTCAGTATTGCGAAACACACACACACACTTATTCGTGGATGTGTTTCGCAATACTGACTCTTAGTGGTTTTTCCAATGCACTGAAGTATCTTCAGAATCGCAGGTAATTTTTTCTGAGTTAAAATTCTATATATATAAAATTGATTTTCAAGGTATTATAGTTGCAGCATTAGAAAAGACCAAAACTTAAAATGTTGTTACAATGTTGTAGCTTTTCCATATAGATAAATAGATAATTATGTAGAGAAAAGTTTGTGGTTTATAACAGATGTAATAGCAGACATTAATGGAAGGTGCAAACTCTTCCCATAAATGCACTGAATGGAGCATTCATATAGTAAATTAGGCTAAATATAAAAGAAAAGGGCAAAGCCTATCAGGTTTTAGGCTTCCTATTTAGAGAGACTACAAGCACTCATAGGTATCTCCAAAAGGGTAACCAGAAAAAAGCTCACATGAAAAAAGCCCACAGGAAAATTGCTCACGGAAAAAACCCCACTATCATATATGCCCACAAGAAAAATGCTCACACAGAAAAATGCTCACACAGAATACATAGGCAGCGCAGCTATAGAGAATACTCTCCCAGTTGCCATTCAATTTGCAGCATGCTGATTGGTGGATGGCTCTGGGCATTCACCAGAGTGATGGGTGGTCTCATAATCACTGATTGGTAGATGGCTGGAGTCATCCACCAATCACAATGCAGGAAATAGAAATAGTTTGGCAGACTTCCGGTGCGCGCTTTAGCCGTAATGGCCGCGCTTTTATGAGCTCCTTGGGCGGCTGTTTTTATCTGCTGCCATCCAGGGCCTAAATAGAGCCCTTTTCATCGTGGCTCCCCTGGAATAGACGGAGGATAAGCCCAGGCAAGGGAGGACTGAGATCCCCGGCTCCCTGGACTCTCTGTGCCCGGAGGTACAGCCCGACATCAGCGGGCGCTGCGGCTTCCGCCATCTTAGGCTGGTGTGTGCCACGAGGACTCGGCCCCAGACCCTGAAGGGACTGTCCCTGACTCTGCGGTGCAGCCCTGATTGTGGCTGCAGCTCTCCCTGTCGTCTCCTGAGGCCGCGGTGGCTAGCGGAGTGTGCAGGTGGCGATCCCAGGATAGTACCCACTTGGACTCTGCGGCAGGGTGCTTGGCCGGGCTGTCCCCTGGATAGAAAGTAATCTTCACTCCTGCTGCTGAAGGTGAATCGGCGGGTCCCTGGCTGACTGTCTGCAGCTGTTCTGGACTGGCTGGGATTAACGGAGGCGACTGCTGGTGCATGACGGAGGCCTGGGTGGATGGCGTGAGGATCCCTGGAGGCCAGCTCATCGGTGGAAGATCCTGCTTGGTGGCGACGGAGCCTATTTCTTCAGGTCCCCTGCTTTCTTCGGTGCGTCTGGGAGGACAAGTCGGCATGTGAGGGGACGTCGCTTTGCAGTGCTAGAGGACGACGCGAGTGCAAGTGGTGCGGCGGGGAGGAGGTGTCCGCGTGGTTGTACCACACATTCTTCCTCTTTGCCTGGTATATTCTTGTGGCTCACCCCCCATTTACCAGCTATTTGGCCCTGATATAGGGGGCTGTTGTTGCTCTGCAGCTACCTGGAGGTACTGAAAAATCAGCGGTGCAGTGGAGGAGGGAGGAGGGGGGCTCCGGCTGTCGTGGACTCTCTCTGGTGGTGAGAACTGCTCTTTGTGTGGAAGGCCACTTATCTGGGACTCTATTGTGGCCCTCTTATACATGTTAAACTT
>WWET01006826.1:34777-48334 GCA_011038615.1 Limnodynastes dumerilii | reverse complement strand
TGATAAATAACAGTGTAATAGTAAAGCTGGTCAGTATCTGTGTGCAGTAAGCAATTCAAATATATATCCCTGCATGCAAAGAATACAAATACCTTGACTCCCCCTGAAATCAACATGGTTTAGCCTAGGAGTGACTTTCCTCTCTTATTTTCAAACTCTGAATCAGGTCCATATTTATGATCATCCGCACGTAATTTCATTTGTACAAAATATACTTACATGTGTGAGATCCTATAGTTTGTGGGCCAGATTTACTAAGCTGCAGGAATGGAAAAGTGGAGATGTTGCCTATAGCAACCAGAATCTAGCTGACATGCTCTAATATGTAATAGGAAAGTGAGAGCTAGAATCTGATTGGTTGCTATAGGCATCATCTCCACTTTTCCAGACCCACAGCTTAGTAAATCTAGCCCTGTGCATGCAAGGGTAGTACAGTCCCCTCGCACGCTTGGTACTCAGATAAATGTATCTGTAGTTGTTTAACCTAGTTCTGCAGCACTAAAGTGTGTCAGCTTCTTCATGTGGAGGGTAATCTAATACCAGCCGACATCTGCTTCTTTCAAAAAGCCACATTTATATTTTCCAAGCAGAATAACACATGCCGAGTACAGAAAATATTGCAACACCTTCTCCTGACTTCTGTTAGGACACTGGAGTGGTCATGTAAGAATGTAAGTCAACAGAGTTTATATCATAATTAGTTTTAAGCAGAGGTCAGGTAGACACGTTTCTAGGGTCACATAACTATTTTACAGAACTTTCACGACATTGGAAGAAGCAATAAATCAGAACATAACCACAACATTCCAACGTTCCATCATCTGAACCAGGACATGTGATCTTATAACAACCAATAGGGGAGATGTGGTCACATTGTGATGTGGATGCGGATAGCAAGACTCATTGATTGCTATATATATGGGATAGTCCTAATATTATTAACCCTCATCATGACGTAAATCAACGAAATTGTGATGTTTTCTAAGACTTAGGCCCGTATTCAGACCCAGTGTCCGGTGTGTACTGTAATTTGAGACTGCGCACGTGTAGTAATTTTTTTAACGTAATCTACGCATCTTTTTTCGTTACGTAGATTGCGTATATGCGGTCTTAAAGATTACGTAAAAAAAATTACTAAGCCAGCGCAGTATCAAATTTCGGTAAACACCGGACGTATATGCAATACGTACGGTGGTCTGAATGCGGGCCTAAGAACCAGGACTGGCAACAGAAATCTGGGGGCCCCGGTACACTCATGTATTTGGGTGCCCCCCATCTCTGCTCAGTAATGGATTGCAGAGGTCCCTCTGAACCTCATGGCCCATCACAGATGTCTCCCTTGTCTTCCCCTGTCACTGGGCCCGCTAAGAACCATGGGCTGGATCCAGACATCACAAAAAAGGGCCATTTTCTAATCGCTAGGATATCAAAACACCCTTTTATTTTGCTAACACACATGTGCAAGTGCAATAATCGCGGACTAAGGTGTCTTAAGCAGGGGAGGGGCTTGGGGTAAAGCCCCTTTCCCATATCTGGCTCATGTGCAGGTCAGTCATGCTCTTCACATGCGCAGAACAGCACCTGTACTGTCCTTGCACAGATTACCTGCAGCTGATTCGTCGTTTATAAACAACGAATCGCTGCAGCTGTTGGTTAGTGGCTTATAAGCACTGCTCAGCACTGAGTTTTATTTATATATAACTCCTGGCCTGCATGGAAGCCGGGATCCAGCGATGAACCAGCATTGGATTATCGATGGCGCTATGCTGAAAACTCCAATGATGACGGCATCTGAAGTCTGCATCTAGTCCCATATCAGCAACACATGCTCATAAAAATGTCTTCCAATTTTTAAGTTATTATTAAGACAGCAATAAAAAGGCACCTTTTAAGTCGTAAAAGTACTTCCAGACATCTGTGTTATTTGACTGAACATAATCCGCCTTTTGGATCAACTCCGCCAGGTTTTTGGGGAGGTTGATTGCTTGATCCTCTTTCGGTTTCTCAAAACTTCTGATGAATTGTACTCCATTTACTGGCTAAAATAAGACATAAGGAACAATTCAGTTTATCAGCACACAAGGTACTACAGGTCTAGCGGGTCACTTCATCCAACTGGGTAACTTTGCATACCAAAAAATAATCCACAACTTCATAAAGGCAGCAGAATTGGATTGTGAGAGGTGGCGGAAGTCAGTGAGAAGGGATTGAGGCTTCTGAGATATAAATATATCCTAACTAGAACATTTGAATGCAGAGTATTTTTTTGTAAATAAATAAATTTAGATTTTGTTTTTATCTAGACAGTGGATTGTTGATATGGATATCAATAGAGGTGACAGGGCTCCCTTGCAATCATCCTGTCAACACAGCAACAGCAATCTAGAGAAGGAGGTTTCAACCACCACTGGTGGTATTCGGACCACTGTCTTGTGGTACTGGGCAAGCTTGTCAGAAGGTAGTAGCTATACTTAAATCAAGTATAATACCATAATCCATTCAGTCCTCTAGACACTTAATAAAGGGCTAAATTAATTATGTAGTAAAACATTAAATAAATATGCAAGGAAAAAATATATAAGTCTACATGATTTGCAAAGTGGTACCAGACCTGCTTCCATAGTGGATAACTGGTACTCACCGAAAAAAAGGTTGAGAACCACTGATCCAGACAATTCAGTCTTTAACATTGTGATAGCACCACCTATTGCATCAGAACTGATACTGCAGGTGGATAGGACACAACACTTACTCAGCATTACAGATAGATGAAAAGATAGATTGATATGTAGGACTGACCTTTAATGACCTTGCAGCAATGTCCTCTGGCGTCATGAAAAATGCATCATCAACATCGAGGGTTTTCAGCTCATCGTGGGTGGTGAAGAACAGGAGGAAAAGACAGTCTTCATTGCCCACGTTCTTCACCCAGTGTAGGGTGTTTTTCGGGAAGAAGATGACCTGGCCAGCCGTAACGTTGTATGTGGTGACAGTGTTGGCCCCATCATCAACTACCCCAATCCAGGCCGTGCCCTTAAAGAGAAATCATACATTTGAATTACAATAAATATTAATCGGTTTTTTATTTCATAATAAACAATATTTTTATGTTATAATATCACAGGTCCGGATTCACAATTACGTAGTTTTCGTCTTACGTGCGCTGTTTTAAGAATTGAGTTACTACGCATGCGTAGTAGCTTATTTACTCTATCTTCGTACCATTTCTGTACGTAGATTGTGTAAGCTTGGTCTAAAGTCTTTAGACCACCTTTATGCAATCTACGTACAGAAATGGGGGTAGATCCAGAACTACGTGTGCCGTACGTTTATTCGCGGAGCGTATTTTCGTGCGCGTAAATTCGCTACACTCCCCTCGGCACACCCCTTGCACGGACGTATTTTGTCAAGATGCGCTTCCCAAACCCTACCTTAACTTTTTCCAACGTAACCGCAGTGATCCGCACACGTACGTATGGGCTGAACGAATGTACGCAGCTAAGCACGCCCATACTGTACACTTTAAATACCACCCCCCGCCTACTTCACGTAATTCACACGTAATTCGGAGTAACATAAAATTGGCACGCCCACACGTCAGTATTTACGTGATACATACGTAAATGGCCCATACGTTCACAATTACGCTACGCTACGTTAATGTGTAGGGTGTTTTTCGGGAAGAAGATGACCTGGCCAGCCGTAACGTTGTATGTGGTGACAGTGTTGGCCCCATCATCAACTACCCCAATCCAGGCCGTGCCCTTAAAGAGAAACCATACATTTAACTTATAATAAATATTAATTGGTTTTTATTTCCTAATAAACAATATTTTTCCTGTTATATCACAGGTCCGGATTCTTATGTATGTTGTTTTAAGAATTGAGCTACTACGCATGCGTAGTAGCTCAATTCTTAAAACAACGCACGTAACACGAAAAAAAACGTAATTGTGAATCCGGACCACAGGGTGGTTGATAATAGAACTACACTGGAAGTGGTGGAGCCAGACAGGTTCTAATGTCCATCTATAATAGCTATGTTTATGAAACAGAGAAAGTCCTATCTCCAGATTGCCTTGACCATCCACTTGTAATAGCCCCACTTACCTGTACCAGGAAGCCATGCTCATTAGCATTAAAGTGCCAGTGTGGAGCTCTCAATCCCTTGCTTACAATGCGCAATGTGCCCACAGTCATCTTAGATTGATGATGATTAATGCTGCCACCGAACGTCATCTCGTTATTGCTGGAATAATCGCTCGGCGTGTTTCTGAAGCGCGCCCATTGTATCGCTCCTCCTTCAAACTGAAACACCTGGAAAACAGGAAAAATATTTCAGGTGTTAACACGTGTGCTGATTGGAGGATTATTTATGGAAATCAACCTGGAATCTGCAGAATATATAGCCGAGGAAAAAAAAAATTCTGACATAATTTGCAATGATTGGTTGTAAACCTATTAGGAAGAACCAATCAGCTTTGCCCTTACTAGATATAAAGCAACACATAGCTGGGATGAGGGGTAACATAAAGGTTTTTATGGCTGTATACTGTTACTTTTCAACAATAACATGCAATAATCTTCAAGTCATCTCTGTGGACAGTCTGGAATACTAAAAGTACTCTGACTCATAGAAACCGATCCGACTTGGATTTTAAAGCTGTTCTACAATGACGACCAGCAAGTGGCTCTCAGAGCTGTCCCTAGTGACCCTCAGGGCTATCACCTCTGGCCTTCAGAGCTGTCACATGTCACCCTCGAAGATGTCACGTGAGGTTCTTAGAACTGTCACGTGCAGCTATCAGCTCTTCTCTGTATTGACATCAGAACTGTCACATTGGGCCTGATCCAGAGCTACGAAATTGCTGTCCGACGGGCGAGCGTACGACGGTTTTTTGCGTATTTTCGTACGAAAATTCGCACTGCGCATGCCCAGTATGACAGCTTCCGGTCGGCTGGACGACATGAGCGTATAGCGGTCGTATGGTGTGCGAATTTTTCGCTCGAGGGGCGTGCGTTCAGTACGACGGTCGGCTGGGCGCTCGTTTTACAACAGGGAGGCGGGGATAGCCATTTAAATTGTACAGTATGGGCGTGCTAAGCCCGTACGCTCAGCGTATTATGTGCGAAATTTCGTAGCTCTGGATCAGGCCCATTGAGCTGACAATTTTTGAGATGATTTGTCTGAACTTGATTATCTTGTTAAAATTAATGTGCAGCTTATTCTATGAGCAGTTGCAAGATTTAAAAGGTTCTCCATCACCGCTGTGCTACATTGGTTGCAGAGGCTTAACTAGGGTGAGTTTTATAGGGCATGTGTCCAGGGCACTGATGGACACACATGTCCAAGAAGGCGTCATAATTACATTTAATTAATTAGTTTAATAAGGGATGGCATTTTTTTTTTCATTTGCCCTGGGCTCCACCAACCCTTGTTACACCACTGATTGGTTGTGTACCTTGGTTGAACACTGAATTTGGAAGTTTTAGAGGTAGCTAATAAAACATTGAGATCATGCTGTGCTGAGAAAAAAGCCGTTATCAAAGCCAATGGTGACCCAACCAAGTACTAGTAGAGGTATAAATAATTAGGCTAAGGCAGTGTTTCTCAAACTCGGTCCTCAGGACCCCCTAACAGTCCATATTTTCTAGGTTTCCTTAAAGATTCAAAATTGATATAATGAGCAGCACCTGTGGAGCTTTTAAAATGTGACAGTTAGTAATGAACACACCTGTGCTCCAGCAGTGAGACCTGGAAAACATGCACTGTTAGGGGGTCCTGAGGACCGAGTTTGAGAAACACTGCTTTATTGGATACTAACATTCTGATTTAAATGTTAAACTTTTTCAAAAGGACCAAACATGCACATTTTCAAAATGTGTGTATACATTTGATCATCAAACAAAATTAGAACAAACACATTTAGTTAATGTTTACTTTGTGATTTCCTCGCAGGGACACCCCTTGTACGTGCACCATGTCTCAGGGGTGTATTAGGCTCTGAACTTTGAGTTGTGGTGGTCTGACTGCTTTCTGCAGATGTTGTAGACATAGGCACCAATGCTGACATTTGTGTTTGTTGAACATGACCTTACAACATTAGCATTTATTTCTGACAAAAAGAAGACTGAGCAGCATGCACATTACATCACTCAATAGTTAATGCTAGTCGCTTGATTCCTAAATTCAAAATGGAGGCTGTGCATCTAAAATTTAAATCTATGCGCCTCAAAAATTAAGAATGCTTATTCATAAAGCGCATTTTTTTTTCTTCTATTTTATCCAACCTTGCGGCCATTAACACAACTGGCTCTTGTGGACCTGCGACTGGTTGGGGTTGTGACCTTGCAGCCTCAGGTTCATCATGTTCACTAGGTAGACAAAGTGACTTTGTATGTATGTATTCTAAGGTTATAATGTCTTCTTCCTGTTCTTCAACAGAAATCCCTTGCTGAGGAATCATTGGACTTTGTTGGGAGGTTCTGTTGGTAAAGTGTAAGGAAAGTATATTTTTTTTACGTTGTTTTAGCAAAGTTCTAAAAATGTAGCATTTTTTAAGATGTTTCATTTCTCTATAAACAGTTGCAACTCATCAGCAACTTTGTCTTGGTCAGGACTTTGAAGTACTGGAGCAGACCGTGGAACTGGAGGGCTGTGGACATCACTTGACCCTTTAAACAATAAAAGTGTTAGAAATACAAGTTGGATTAATAATAATAAAGCAACATTATAATTTTGGCCAAAGTTTTATGTTTTAAATAATCACAATTTGCTTTATATAATAAAACAAATATGATTGAGGTTTAGGAATTTAATCACAGTATAGGACAACAACTTACCTGGGGGAGGGTCATCTGTGTCCTCAACATTTACTCCTTCAATGATTTCATCAGGCATTATTTGTTTAAGTTGTTCTTCATATGTGCTGTATTCGATTCTGGCAGGAGGACCACTACCTGACTTTCTTTCCTCTGACATTTTATCTTTCAGTTTATGCTTTATGGGCCGGATCCAGAACTACGTCCGTCTTCCATAGACGCACGTAATTCAATGAACAATAGCTACTGCGCATGCGTAGTAGCCATTGTACGTAATCTGCATATCATTTCGATATGTAGATTGCGTATATGTGGTCACATATATATTACTATATATCAGGCCGTAAGCAGGGACTTTACTATGGGAGTGTTAGGGGCGTGTAGGTTGATACGCCCGAGCGAACGTTCGCATTCGCCCGTCGTGCGAATTTTCGTAGCGCTGGATCAGGCCCCATTACACAAGTGTGAGGAAGGTGTTTTAGATTGCTTCGTAAACGTTAGAGAACCCAGATGGATAAATCTTATCTGCAAAGTTGCAAAAGAAAACCAAATTAAACTGAATGAAGCTTGTCTGCTGGGTTACAAGCAAGGTACTGATGCAATGTGAAAACATGAATAGTTCTGTTTACTGTATTTAGCTGAGGAAACAGGATATGTGTAATGATATTACATAGGTTTGGTAAGGCCACCAACCATAGGCAATAAAGAGTTCTGCTTGGGTTGCAAAATAATATTTCACAAGCCTCCTAGTGATCCATAATGTTTTAAAATAAAATCCAGTCAGCTGTACTGAATTAAATATATAGTGTGTGTGTGTGTGTGTGTGTGTGTGTGTGTGTGTAGGGAGAGATAGAGATTTGCTACACCTCTACTACATAGGGAAAGTCCCACCGAAGAGTGTTGGGCAAGAGGATAAAATCTGCTTGTGGTTGTGGGCGGGGTGACTGTTGCCAGCTAGTTGGCCCGTGACTAGAGAGGAGATCTATTTCTAGCCAGAGCTAGGGTCGCCTGGTGTCATCCTGACCAAGTTTGGATTTGTGAACAATAAAGCATCATTTTAAAAACAAAAAGCTGTAGTGTGTCTCTCTTGTTGGTTTTTTTCTTTTTAAATGTCTCATAAGTTTTACATTATTAAACAACATGTCTTATTTACTGACTTAATACTAATGATATAATACTTCTCAATTAAGGCTGTAATATCCTAATTAAACATTTTAAGTTTATATATACATCCAATCACACAATCATTTTTTAAATATATGGCCCAGTCAATTTAAGGTCTCTCTTATACAGATTGACAGGTCTGTGACCGTACAGATCATATATTCAGAAAGACTGCTGTGTGACATAGGTATAATAATATAAGCAGTCTGCAAGGAACTCTTACCCTGCACTGATGTACTTTGTTGAGTAGAGCCTGTTATCAGTGTCTCTGTCAGCTATGCAGGAATATGGTATGGATAAGTTGATAGCACACACAGAGCAGGCTGCCATTTCACCTGATCAGTCACTGTCCTCTGTGGTGCTTGGGTGTGGGATCGAGGAACAGGAAGGATAGGGGAGAGGGAGTAGGTTGGGAGCAAAACACTGTCAAGAAGCCTCTTGTGGCCATAGAATAAAATACATGAGAGGAATATTACTAATCTCTCCAAGGGGCCAAGGGGGAAGGGGGTTCCAGTCACTCAGAATATAAATATTCCATAAATGAATAAATTACCCTCTCTTACTGAAAACATCATGGCCCAGATTTACTAAGCTGCGGGTTTAGAAAAGTGGAGATCAAAATAAAAAGATAGATAGATAGATAGATAGATAGATAGATAGATAGATAGATAGATAGATAGATAGATTTATGTCTTCAACTCTATATCACCCTCCTCCCTCACTTTGGCCCTGACACCAGCACTTTACTCCTCTCCTACCCCATACCAATCTTCCACCCTGACTCTAGCACTTCATCTCTCTCCTACTCCATTTGTGACATTATCACTCGTATATATATATATACCATTAGAGAGCACTGCTCCCTTACAACACTGCCCCCACTAGCCACATACAACCAGACAGGGGTCCAAGTACCACCAGGGCTACCAAGGAACATGACTCTATCTTTTACACAAGTTCCCAAACTGTCTCCTGCACCCCTGCTAAGGCCAGGCTTACCTTGGATTGGCCGAGGTGACTCATGAAGTGGAATCGGCTTTCAGTCTCCTTGCTCTCTGCTGGGGGTAGTTTATCTATTTCAGGCATCATTGACTGGCCAGAGTTCTTCTGGGTGAAATGGCCCAGGTAGACCAAACTTAAAACGAGGACCCCGATGGCCGTGGTTATCAGGCAGGCCAGAAAGCAGACCAGGAAGATTTTCATCAGAGAGCATGAGGGTTTCTTATCCTGCTGGAGAAAGAGGGTGATAGAGTAAAAGACAAACTCCCTCTAGATGTATGAATATATTCCATTTATCAGCCAGCGCACACATGTAGTGTCACAGTCAGGTCCCTCCAATCAGTATTCATCTTAGTGCGTAACAAAGGGTTAATCACAATAACTGAAAATATAAAGTTTAAAAAATAAAAATAATGATAAACATCTGCCTGTTACATCTCCTGTGCTGGCAACAGGGTGAGTTTTGCTGCTACGATCAGCGACGAACATCCCCCCCCCCCCCCCCCACGCAAACGTATGGGCAACANGACGAGGTAACGTTGTGGATGGCAATGCATCAGTGGACCAGCTTCCAGTCGTGATTGGAAGAATTCCAATGACAACAGGTACGTTAAACATTACCTAAGCCTAACCTTCCCTGTCCTGCAGCTTAACCGTAACCTTCCCCTTCTAGTAGCCCGACCTTAGCTTTCCCTGTCCCGCAGCCTAACCCTAACCAACCCCTTCTAGCTGCCTAGCCTTAACCCTCCATGTTCCACAGCCTAAACTACCCCTTCTAGTAGCCTAACCTTAATGCTCTCTGTCCCGCAGTCTAACCGAAACCTTCCCCTTCTAGTAGACCAACCTTAACCCTCCATGTCCCACAGCCTAACCCTAACCAACCCCTTCTAGCTGCCTAACCTTAACCCTCCATGTCCCACAGTCTAGCCCTAACCAACACCTTCTAGCTGCCTAACCTTAACCCTCCATGTCCCACAGCCTAACCCTAACCTTCCCCTTCTAGTAGCCTGACCTTAACCGTCCATGTCCCACAGCCTAACCTTAACCTTCCCCTTCTAGTAGCCTGACCTTAGTCTTCCCTGTCCCACAGCCTAACCCTAACCAACCCCTTCTAGCTGCCTAACCTTAACCCTCCATGTCCCACAGCCTAACCCTAACCTTCCTCTTCTATGACCGGATTCACGATTTTGCTTCTTTTTCCGTGCGGATTTTTAGGTACGGTAGCACTGCGCATACGTAGTAACTTTTTATACACAATCTACGTTGGATTTAGGCACAGAAGTCCATTACGCACGGATTTGTCAATCGGACTTAGTGACTTACGTACGGAGGGGCGTGGTTGTTTTCCGCGTAAGTCACCGAAAAACCGTCCGTGCGAGGGGAGTGTCCTGGGTCTGGCCACGGACGTGCGTATAGATTTGCGTACTTTATACACACGCATCTCTGAATACGGTCCCTAGTAGCCTAAACCCTAACCCTCCATGTCCCAATGCCTAACCCTAACCTACCTGTTATTGGAAACGGGTAATTGTCAATATAGGGCCATTCGCCATAATACCCGTTCCTGATGGAATTTTCCATATTACTACTATTTCTGGCACGGACGCAGATCCGATACAGCTGTCTGTAGTATGAGGGTCAGAAATGTTCATTGTGATTTGTGGTTTGTTCAAGGAGCTGACACTCTACCAATGGGGACTCTCTATTGATCAATCTTTATCTTACCTAAGCTCGCATGCGCCGTTTAAACCTACCTAAAAATACGCACGGGACTGGCCGTGAAAACGGATCTCTGAATACGGCCCATTTCTTATAAGTTTCCCAAGTACAGTGGACCAGATTCATACCCCAAAGGCTGCATATATTTAAGAAAATGGCTACTGTGCGTTCCTCACGATTTCACACTTTTACATATTTCAGCCTTTTTATGTTGCTATAGTAATATCAATAACTTTTTATGCTTTTAAATGACAATAGGTAGGAGAGAACCACGCTTTGAAAGAGATAAATACTTCCACGTAAAACCATAATATAAGCAGACGGAGAGATCGGATTTACAGATTCGCACCTAACTCACCGAGTGCCATAGGGCTACCTTAACAATCCGTGCAATGTCTGCATGGAAACTGCCGCCCCTTACCCTCCTTCCCCCTCCCACTTTTACCCAAACCTTCACCATGGCGGCATTACGCTGCCTCATTTTACCTGAAATACTCAGTTCCGAATTGGCTGGGAATTTGATTGCATTTGCCTCGAAGAAACAAAGCAATCGATCCCCGCCAGACCTAAGACGCTGCGCCGAAAAGTGAGTATCAATCTATTCCCAACCCTTACCCTAATCCCTACCCTAACCCACCCCTTCCATTACCCTAACCCTAACCCTCCCCTTGCATTACCCTCCCTTCCCCGCAGCCTGACCCTAAAACTCCCCTCCCCGCAGCCTGACCCTAACCCTAACCCTCCCTTCCCCAGTCCCAAATGGGTAAATATGCCGATGACCATATTTACCCATTCTAAACGGAAAAAATCGTAAAAAGGCTGCCTTTTTTCGAAAAATAGAAACAGGCGAAAATCAGTTTTCGTCCGTCTTTACTTCTAAAAGACAGCATTCACAGCAGAGACTCCCACCCTTAGTGTAAACCTCCAATATCTGTAAAAAAAAAAAGAGCGTCTGCAAACTGATATGATGGGTTTAATAAAAGAGAATACAACCACTGTTTGGTTACAATATAAAACATTGTTCATTCAGAGATACATTTTTTCCTTTCCAATTTTATAATTAATGAAGGGCCGCAATGTAATAAGATCTTCATTAAAGTCAGTAAACAAAAGATTTAATAGTATAGAATGAAAGGGCTGATACGAAGCAAAATGAATGAATGGACCTTTCCCAATTTAGAATAATTACAATCCATACGCTGTTGGGTTTATTATTATCTCTCAGGACAATCGAGGTACTGTTGTTGACATTTTTTAAGCAAAAGTTTAATTAAAGGACAATCTGTACTTATGAATGCCAGCAATTTCAGCGAAAAAGTATAGTTGTAAAAAAAATATACTATAGGACTGAGGAACAGCAAATAAAGAGGAAATATGCACACTGAAAAAAAATGTGGACATGTCTTAAAATATGAGGGGTGAAAATGAATTTTAAATATTTAGCATTCAGGTGAATACTTGGCTTTTGCACATAGAACCCACACTCTGTAGAGATGAAGTTGAAGGCTGTTTTCACAGATCTTTTTTTTTAAAGGTATGCAATTATATGCACGCACGTGGCTAGATAACAACCATGACTCTCCGCCACAATTGGGCACCCTTATCTCACGTAACTTTGAACGTAGAGAAATCAACCCCGCCCCACCGCACGTGTCCCTAAGTGCGATTCACAAGCGCGTGTCTAATGGACGTAACTCAAGTACGTAACTTGCATGGAAAAAGTTACTACACATGTGCAGATAATCCGATACTAAAAATACGCACGCAACTCCATGTAAAAACGTATCTGTGAATACAGCCCTGCATTTCTTGATCAACTCTAAATTAGAGTTTAATACATTTTGGGCTATAAGGAAAATAATCCAACATTTTCCTCCAAGCAATTTTTTTTGTTATTAATTTACACCTTTCCAGATGCAGATTTGAAGCTTTTTGTGCAGTTATACCTAACTCTGAATCAGCTCCTACATGTACATACATTATAGAATATTTACCTGTTCGCAATGAGGGTCCATTTGTTTGTTGTTCTTTTTGGAGGAAGAACATTCCAGTCCATCTTCTTGTAACTCAAATCCCCGGTTATCCATTTTGACGAATGGATGTTGCTCTGCTATACAATGATCTAATGTCTCTTAGACAATGTGCCTCTTTGCTGTTGCTGTCTATGATAAGCACTGGGTTTCCCTTGTATGATACACTTTTATAGTGCTTCCACAAGGAAACAAGGGATGTTTGTTTATTAGATGTAATAAAGGTATGTCTCAAACAGCCAATGGCAACACAGCATATTTCCCCAAAAGGATAGGTATGGGGAAATACACGTCCACTGGTGAATTGCTCAACAGATAGAGAGAGAGAGAAAGTGACTCATGCTGATCAGGCATAAAAATCAGAGGAGCAACAGGAAAAGTCTTAAAATATCAACTTTCTTTCTATTTTAAGGAATCATATGCATAGAAATCATACCAGAAAGAATTGTGTCAGTAATATTCCCAAGTGACAGACACTGAGTACACTCTACACAGTATACACAGACAGATTAAGATGTTTAATATGCAAAGGAGGATAAGTCATCCTATAACATTTACATTATTACACCTGCCAATGTATTCTTATTTTCATATCTATCTATCCATCTATCTATCTATCTATCCATCTATCTATCTATCTATCTATCTATCTATCTATCTATCTATCTATCTATCCATCTCATATCTATCTATCTATCTATCTATCTATCTCTTATCTATCTATCTATCTATCTATCTATCTATCCACTATCTATCTATCTATCTATCTATCTATCTATCTATCTATCTATCTCTTATCTATCTATCTATCTATCTATCTATC
>WWET01006825.1:29891-60417 GCA_011038615.1 Limnodynastes dumerilii | reverse complement strand
TCCGATCAGCCCGGCGTTCCTGTTGTCGAATGTCGAGTCTCACACATGTAGAGATCAATAAGTCCAGGGTGGTAGGTGTGACACAGGATAGTAATCCGTCCTAAATGCGATCAGAAAGACCCTCTTGATAGATTTACATTAAAGCCTCTTCGTTCCAGGATAGTTTGGAGGACAAGGTGCGGAACTGTATGGTATAATCTCCACAAACGTAGAATGTCCGAAGCAGCAGAAGCGGTGCGCCCGGGTTCGTCGAAGATAGGCTGAAAGGTTTGGAAAAAATCTTCCAAGGAGGACAGAATTGGACTTGATTTCTCTAGTAGCAGAGACACCCAGGCCAGGGCTCTGCCGGATAGGAGGGAGAGGATATAGGCAATCTTCACTCGTTCCGTCGGAAAGCTCTCTGATTGTAATTCGAAAAAAGTAATTTGCATTGATTCAAAAATCCACGGCATAAAGCGGGATCTCCAGAGAATTTAGCCGGAGTGGACAATGGATTTCTGGGTCCGCCTGAGGCTGAAGGAAAAGATGAAGCTGATGCCTGATTCTGAGTTACAATAACTTGTTGAAATGCTCCCATCTGATTGGTCATTTGTTGGGACATTGCCGCTTCTTGCATCTGTAAGCGTTCTTGGAGAGTGAATCGGGGAGAACTCTCCTGAAGATTTTGTCCATCCTGATCCATATGGCCAAAACTTACTGTCACGTTCTTGGGCTGATCAAGACTGGGTACGGGTTAGTGAGCAGATGCAGTGAATATGAAGCTGGGTGGCTTTAAATAATGATGGTGCATATGACCCGGTGCAGGATGGGTGACTCCTGGAGTAGGATGAAAATACACTTCAGACCGGACAGGTGGGCAAGGTGATTCTGGACTGACGTGGAAAAATACAGACTGAAGACCTTTAGAATAGAGACTCAGGTAAGTGTGACAGTCTCAGGCGGGTCGGTATGCACAGTTCCAGGTAGGTAGGCAGGCCGAGAGTCAGGCAGGCAGGTAGGCACAGACTCAGGCAGGCAGGTAGGCACAGACTCAGGCAGGCAGGTAGGCACAGAGCCAGGCAGGTAGGTATAAACCAGGCTCCTAGTAGAATGACACGAAGTTCTGGCACTGAGGGAATGATGACAGGAGTTTAAATAGCCTGCTCCTAGTGCTGATTGGTCCGTCCGTCAGGTGCTCCCCTGGCCTGCTTCAGGATTGGCCGCGGGGAGTCACGTGTCACTGAGCAAGATTGCAGCGCCCAGCAATCCACGAGGACGCCCGAGACCCTGCCGCTGGAGCAGCCTGCCAAAAGCCAAACACACAGCGGGGACGGAGCGGAATGGCAGCCGTGAGCAGACCTCGGATGAGGTAAGTGATGCGGCTTTTGCCGCGTGTTGTGACAGACTGTACTGCACTTTCAGTAATATGAAGATTACCATTTGAAATTTTTTTCAATTTACCAGAGCACTTTAGATTATTTTTATTATATATTGATCCTAATTTACTATGAAGATACTTCATTAAGATAAGGACTTACCTTTTGAACTTTTCTTTAATTCACTAGAGCACTTTAGAGTGTTTTTTTTATTTTTATTTGTGAATTTATTCTAATTTGCTATAAGGATTTTATTGCATTTAATTACGGATGTTTATGTATTGTTAGATCTGTTATTTATTTATTGTGTCCCTATTTCATATATTGCACAATTAGTTCTTTGCACTTTATTCTATGAATGAGGTAATCACATCCTAGGGTGGTTTATCAGAATTATCAGCACTGAGTCACTGAGTTTATTACTTTCTACTAGAAGTCAATCTATCAATTGTTTTCTACATTTATAGTTTTGGTTTAGCGGTATTAGGATTTAGGTGTTCCTTATCACATATATATTATTTTATTATTTGTTTAGTTGAGCGCTTACTCACCATCTCATGTTGTAATAATATCTTTTTAGGGAATTGGTGGTATCCTTAGGTGTAGTTGAGCTTCTGTTTTAGTTTATTTTAGAGCGCCCTTGTCCTCCATATATATCAAGGAACATATGTACGGTGGTCAAAAACCCCTGCTTTAGTTTGTACCCAGCAGCAAAAAAAAACAAAAAAAAAAAACTGGATGGACCTTATTGTGCTGCAAATGAACTACAATCAAAATACATGATGGCCAACTAAACCTGATCTTAATGAATTTTTGTTCTTCAGTAATTCCAGGACTCCTAGTAGGCTTAGCATTAGAGAGAAACTGCACTTTCTGCACCTTAATTTTTTTGTCAGAGCTGTGCTTCATTAATATGGATACTGGATATTTGATCTTAAGCAGGAATTTTTAAATGTTTACAGTTTCAAGCATTGGGTATCTATTGAGTGTGACATGGGGCCTTCACCTTCACACATTTCCCCTGCAAAAATATCTTACCCCGGCAAATAAAATAGACTCGACAGTCTAAGGTAGTTTTAGTTTGGAGTGAACACAAATTTCACTTCTCGCATTCCACCTTGATTTAGTGCACTGGCACAAAGGCAAAATGGTTGCCCTTTGCATACTCCTGAAACATTGAGCAAGATGAACTAAATGGGGGGAGGGTCTGAAGTAAAGCTCAAAGATCTAAAAAGTTGGAATGATAGCACCTCTCCTTGTAAATCTCATATCCAACAGAATGTTCTATTGTCTTTTCCCTAATACATCACATGCCGTTCTAAAACCGGACAAAATATCAAAATCACCAGGGTCGTTAGTCATACGGAGTAATCACCAATTACTTAAATTCAAGGATGGCAGGTAGACTGAACAAGATTTTTTTCAGCAACCCAATTTAAGTATATAATTAGTATTTATCAACAATAAATTTAGCATTAGCAACAAATTATGACTGCACCTTAAAATTAATATTACAAAACATAACTTGCTTTGACAAAATACGACACAATTAGTTGAATACATCCCTTAAACGATTGAAAATACAAAGTAAATTAATGTATATTTGTTGTAAAACTTTACATGATACATACGGATTCAAAGTCTTTATCTTTAATGTTTTTGAAGGCATCGGCAACAGAGCTATCTGAAAACCACCTATTTGCAAAACTATCCCTCATTTTTTTATTCGCCATTCTGCACAGTGCTTCAGAAGCAGTAGCTTGGAAATCATAGTCTGCAAACGAGAAAAAGTTGAAACTTAGATTAAGTTTTAAGGGTTAAACCTTAAATTGTAAGTGTAAACTTTAAATGAAAAGATTAGGCAAATTATAAACCCATGATGTATTTTCTATGGATGTTTTAATAACGGAGCTTAAACATCAGCAATTTGAGACATTGATAGTTACAGTGATAACATAACACATCATTGCTTGATCGTTATTAAAACAGAAAAGTATGTTGGCAGGGGTACCCACACAAATAATGTAGCTCATATAACTTGTAAATTTAAAAGATCCCTGTACATAGAATAAAATATTAAATACCTTACAAGTTACATTGGATATGTAGCATAAAAGCCATAAAAAGCCTGTGAATAGAAACTTATCCACAAAATATTGAAACAGATAAATGCTCAATATTTAAGTCCATTAATGAAAAACTGGCAATTATGATTCTCATGAAAACTACATAAAATCCATACAGACCTGAGAGATTTAAGATTCATCACTTTACACAATGAAAATATGTACACTGATAAAACTATAGTGGATCAGCAGCTTATAAAGACACAAAACATGCCAAGCCATTTTCCTGTCATTCCTGATTTACCAGCAAACATATGGGGAATATATAAATATGTGTTTCAGTAGAGTCAAGAATTTATTTATTCCTTTTATTAAATAGAACAAAAACAGCAGCCCCACTAACGATAATACTCTGGTATGATTTTATACTTTTAACAGGTTTTTATAATCTATTTTGTATATGAACTTTTATGAAAAGCACTGCTCCCTTTTCTCTACCTATCTACCCCTCCCATTTGCCAGTATATTGGTACTGGTAGGGAGAAAACATCAGCTTTTGTTTTGTAAAGGCTGATAATATCAAGAATTGTTGCACATGGACAAATTACTCTACCTCAACCAAAGAGACCACAGGGAGAATATTTATTCAAAATAAAACTGCTTACAAGCAAAGAAAAAAAACACTGTTTCACTAGTCTATTATCTTACATATTTTCATTGCGCAAACTTAGTGAGCAATCTATTGGTAGGTGTAGTGGGCACTCACAAAATTAATAGAAGTGTCAAGTGAACCCAATATATAAAGTTAATAAATTAATTAATACAGGAAACATTCCTAATATAAATGCAATTGGAATTTCTTTAAAATATACTATTAAAAATCTAAAAAGTGCTCAAGTTTAATTAATAAGTGAGACCTCTATAGAAGTAATGTGTAAAATAAAATACTCTAAAATCAATCAGAAGACAATACACCAGTTGGGTACACTGGAGCTTTAGGGAACTTTTGGCTGTCATCTGCAGCACCACTTTATGCTTTTATCCTGTTATTGATCAAAGCGACTCAGAGATAAAGAGCCGCATCACAACAGAGACTGATCTCCCACACTGACAGAGATCCATCTTATGCAGCTGTGCTGAGCCACTTAGAAGTCCGCGGACTACTGTAGATACATCGATCAATAGTTATCTACATCAGAAAACTATCATCTGAACTGTGAGTCAATTTATTCTTTGAAGAGAGACTGCTGGGACTGTGTAGATACATTGTGGATCTACATTTAAGGATTTGCTCAGGTCTAAAATGTATTAGACACTATTTGGTTTTTTATCTACTTCCTCTTATTATCTCCACCTATTCAGAGGTTTAAAGATTACCAGTACTGGATTATATTTAACACATTCTAGGAACTCTATATAGGCGTTTTAGAGCGAGTGATATAGTAAATATGTATAAAAACTTTATTTAAAACCAAAAACCCTCCCTAAATTCTAATTATTTTTTTTTTTTTAAATAAGTAAACATGAAATATAAGAAAGTACCAACATATATATATATATTTATTTTGCTCTCGAAAAAATAAAGGGAACACTAAAATAACACACCATAGATCTGGCTCAGGTAGTGCAGCTCATCCAGGATGGCACATCAATGTGAGCTGTGGCAAGAAGATTTGCTGTGTCAGTCAGCGTAGTGTCCAGAGCATGGAGGCGCTACAAGGAGACAGGCCAGTACATTGGGAGACATGCAGGAGGCCGTAGGAGGGCAACAACCCAGCAGCAGGATCGCTGCCTCCACCTTTGTGCAAGGAGGAGCAGGAGGGGCACTGTCAGAGCCTTGCAAAATGACCTTCAGCAGGCCACAAGTGTGCATGTGTCTGCTCAAACGGTCAGAAACAGACTCCACGAGGGTGGTATGAGGGCCCGATGTCCACAGGTGGGGGTTGTGCTTACAGCCCAACACCATGCAGGACGTTTGGCATTTGCCAGAGAACACCAAGATTGGCAAATTCGCCACTGGCGCTCTGTGCTCTTTACAGATGAAAGCAGGTTCACACTGAGCACATGTGACAGTCTGGAGAAGCCATGGAGAACGTTCTGCTTCCTGCAACATCCTCGAGTATGACCGGTTTGGCAGTGGGTCAGTAATGGTGTGGGGTGGCATTTCTTTGGAGGGCCGCACAGCCCTCCATGTGCTCGCCAGAGGTAGCCTGACTGCCATTAGGTACTGGGATGAGATCCTCAGACCTCTTGTGAGACCATATGCTGGTGCGGTTGGCCCTGAGTTCCTCCTAATGCAAGACCTCATGTGGCTGGAGTGTGTCAGCAGTTCCTGCAAGACGAAGGCATTGATGCTATGGACTGGCCCGCCCCTTCTCTAGACCTGAATCCAATTGAGCACATCTGGGACATCATGTCTCGCTCCATCCACCATTGCACCACAGACTGTCCAGGAGTTGGTGGATGCTTTAGTCCAGGACTGGGAGGAGATCCCTCAGGAGACCATCTGCCACCTCATCAGGAGCATGCCCAGGCGTTGTAGGGAGGTCATACAGGCACGTGGAGGCCACACACACTACTGAGCCTCATTTTGACTTGTTTTAAGGACATTATATCAAAGTTGGATCAGCCTGTAGTGTGTTTTTCCACTTTAATTTTGAGGGTGACTCCAAATCCAGACCTCCATGGGTTAATAAATTTGATTTCCATTAATAATTTTTGTGTGATTTTGTTGTCAGCACATTCAACTATGTAAAGATCAAAGTATTTAATAAGAATATTTCATTCATTCAGATCTAGGATGTGTTATGTTAGTGTTCCCTTTATTTTTTTGAGCAATATATATATATCTCTATCTATATCTCAAATTAGTTTAAACAAATCCAACTATTGTTTGAACCACATTGTATTCTAACGTTTCTTTGGAGATATCAATGGATTCAAATAAACTTCAGAAATAATGGTCACCAAAAATGCACAACAGAATGTGGAAACTCCAGGCAGCCCACAGGGAAATGCACCTAACCACAACGTGTGTGGGTCTGTGTACGAACAATAAGCACTATTACCACGGCTGTTCCGAAATTACACTGATATTACAGATAAATATAAACAAGTAGAGATTGTGACACTAACAATTATCTTCAATATGTTGTTGACACAAAACCCTATAAAGCTGAACAGATAATACAGAGGAGTATAATCAGGTAAAGATAGTTGTTGACTCAAAATACTCTGCTGATATAAATCAAGATTCCACTTAATTATTATTATTAATATAAATAATAGTTTAATGTGGTCTATTCGGCATTAATTACCGTGGAAGATGAATAACTCTGGACAGCAAGGAGAAAACCTGCCACCGCCAGGCACAGACAGGTGACCGAAGGGTGAGCAGTATAGCCGGTGTTGCACAGAGATAATTGAAAATGCATGCTAAGAGTTCAGTCACAGAAGAAACCGGGAACTGGCAGTTGCGTTTCAATAAATTACAGAACGGAAGGAAAATTCTTGTGTGGTTAATCACAGGTGTGTAAAGCAGTGCGCTACAGATGACCCCGCCTCCAATTAAGTTTTTAAATGTACAAATGCGTTTTAGCCTTTAACTGGAAATTTTTCAAGCATATTTGATTGTTTTCGGATTAAGTGTTTTTTTTTTTATATGTATTTTGCAGCTTATTACATTCATAGAGGTTTGATTTATAAATTGAAGCTTTTAAGAGTATATTCCTAAAAAATTCCAGTTGTATTTTTTGTCTTCCGATTGGTTTCAGAGTATTTTATTATTTTGCTCTTATTTTACACTTACTCCTGCAGAGGTCTCATTTATGAATTGAACTCCAGCACTTTAGATTTTAAGAGTATTTTTTCAAGAAATTCCAATTGCATTTATCTTAGGAATGTTTCATCTATTTATGAACTTTTGCACTTTATGTATTAGGTTCACTTAGCCCTTTTATTAATTTGGTGAGCACCCAGTACACCTAGTTATATAATGTATATATCTATTTTGAGTAGTGAGGTGGCACTCTCCTAGTTATAAGGCAGCTCTAAAATTAAGTTTATTTAGTCTAGTTTATTTTTAGCGCCCTTATATTCAATTTACCTATTTAAGTTATTAATCTATTACTAATTGGTCTGTCTTGTATTTGAGTATTGCTACTTGACATTTTTTATGCTACTTATTTAACGGCTTTAACATCGAACAGTTTTCTGCCATGGTGCTGTGAACTGCAGTACAAAGAGGGGGGTCCATTCCTAGCATTCAGATAACGCAGGATCCAATCCATTATTTTTTATGGATGGACACCAGTGTGTCAGCAGCAGATTACACAAACCTACTAATGTAAACATTTACATGATTAGCAATTAAAAAAAAAAAAAAAGTTTCCTCATGCTTAGTATGCTTTTAATATAAAAAATATTTTATGAAGGGTCAGTGATGTGTTAATGAATGTACTACTTTAGACATTTCAATATAATTTTAGACATTTATGCATTATCCAAAACATTGGCTTGTAAATTCAAATAAATAAACCCTTTTTATAGAATCATTTTCCTTCAACATCTTCTATTTATAAGGATTTCCCTTAAGTGGTCTACAAAATTTCCCTTAAATTAAAAAGTGGACCAAAAAAAGCCAGCAAAATAGCCAAAATATATTTTCAAAGCAAAACGTTATTAGCAATTATATTATAAGAAATTATAACAACCAAAAGGCAATGGTTTCATTTCGTAATACAAACACGTTTATAAATGTTCCACTTGTAATTTACATTTTATGATGCTAATGGAGTAAAAATTCAGTTTCAATTTTTGTTAAGAAATCTTCTGGTTTTTGTACCATTATTTATATCCTTGAAACATATGTTAAACTTATCATGGTTCATAAAAGAGACAGTTTATTCATAGAATATACTGATAATATAAGCTACAGTTATTCTGAACTGTTCTTCAATTGTAGATATCAACAATAAAATTAATGTCACTGTATTGTCTTTTAAAGCATGCACACAGACACAAACTGTACCTCCAATGTCAAAGAATACTCTTGCCAAACGCTGCCTGTAAAAAAATAAAATTATTGATAACACCATTTATTTTAGTTCCACTAAATGAATAAGTATGACTTGCTTCAATAGTATACATATTTATTAGTGTTATAACTTATAGAAAGATGGAACTCCCAGCGCTGATGTTTTGAGAGAGCTCAATACGTATTTATGGCTAAATGGGAACAGGAAGATATCCCAAAAACTCTGTGGCAAATCTAGTGAGATGGTTCTGATGTATAAATAATATCTTTATATGGGAAGGACTGAAAGACTCTTTAGACAATTTATGTTAGCTGCTTAATAAAACTAAAGAGAACTTTAATTAAAATATTCCCTCGAGTGAAACTACTACAGATTTTCTTGACCTCACCATTTATATTGTAAAAGGCTTGATACATACCCAAAATCATACTTATGCTAAAAATGTTCAGGAGACTACTTTTCAAAATAGGAAGTTTATATTGATATAGAATTGCACGGCCCGTAAAAATAGACAGATTATACGTAACTACAAAAATATAATGCTTAATCTAGTTTTAAAATCTTGTTTATCTTTCAAACCCCAAATAACAGTTACCTAGTGATGCCTTGAGAAAGCTTGAGCTTTCAAGCGAAACGTGCATCGGCGTTGCTGGTTTAATAAGGGGACGTTTATGGCACTAACAACTTTAATCTCAATAAGGGGAATTCCACCATACCAATAGGGCAATTATTATTTGTGTCTCCAATAGCTATTAGTTCTCATAATAGAACTGCTGTTTGGCGTTTACTTAGGTGACATTTCTAATGTGGCAGCGATGTTATATATGCCTTGGGACTCATCACTACCCTAACTATCTTTTCCACTTAAAGATACTTACTACATTGTTTATTACATTCAATTTATCTCTTAGAGGGGAATGCTAATTTACTGAAATGTACTTATGTTAGAGAAAATTTTGTGATCTAATATTTCCTTTTGAGAGGGGGACATATTTGTCCATACGTTACAGGGTATGTGCAATATTGGTGAGGCTAGGAGGAGGACTTTGACAATTTAACTACATAATCTATTTTGGTATATTATCCCCTTGCTACTTGCCCTCTTATTACTAATATAACAAAATTTACATAAACTCACAATAAACATACCCTCTTAAATCCTAATTACTCTATTCCTTACCTTATAATTTATTTTCTATATGTTCTTTTATATTTCACTGGCATTTGTAATGAACTACTCTGAATGATACAGGACTGGAGAATACAGCTAGATTATAGAACAGATTATTACCTGTTAATTTGTTTTCATTTACTCCAACATGGCAGCACCAGCATGGGTTAACATCCCCTGATTGGAGCCTCACAGGAAAGAAAAGAAGACCCAGGGGTATAAGCGTCACTTCCTCTTCCTCCTGAGTCTTCCAATTTCAAAAGCTCAAATAAAACACAGTTAAGACATATGCAAAACAAAACTAAACTAAAAAACAACCGCACATCCAGCACAGTTTCAGGACAGGAAGCTGGTGCTGCCATGATGGAGTAAATGAAAACAAATTAACAGGTAATAATCTGTTATTTCATTTGCCTCCACATGGCAGCACCAGTATGGGTATTACCTAAGCAGTGAAAACCCTGGGCTGGGAATAAAACTGAAATATAATACCTATTTGGTAATTAGCCAAAACATAATATACACATCTATAAAAATATTTTTTTTTTTATTCAAATAGCTGAATTAAGTACATTTCTACCAAACTTTGCATCTGCTAAAGTCTGGGTATCTACTCTGTAATGTTTGACAAAAGTATGTCTAGATGCCCATCCTGCTGCCTTACAGATCTCCTCAACTGATGCAGATCCTCTCTGCCCAAGAAGCTGCAAGGGACCTAGTGGAGTGGGCCTTAATCCCCTTAGGTGGATCTACCCCTCTCACCTTATATGCTTCAAGAATACAACTCTTTATTCACCTTGCGATGGTGGGTTTGGATGCTGCGCACCCTTTTCTTACACCTTCCATAAGAACAATTGTTTACTCTTCCCGAATTTAGAAGTAATGTCTAAGTACACTCTGAGGATTCTAACTAAGTCGAGCTTGTGAAGCCTCTCTTCTTTCCCATTCTTTGGGTTTGGACACAAGGATAGCAGAACTATTTCTTGATTAAGGTGAAACTCTGAAAAAACTTTGGGAAGAAATTCTGGATTAGTACGTAATACAACTCGGTCAGGAAAGAAATTTGTAAAAGGTTCTTCTGCCAATAGCGCTTGAAGCTCAGAGACTCTCCTAGCCGAAGTTATGGCTACCTGGAATACTGTTTTCAGAGTTAGAAATTTCAGAGAGATTTCCTCAGTGCCTTCAAAGGGTGGCGTTATAAGAGCATCAAGCACTAAATTAAGATCCCATGGTGCTACGGGAGAACAATACACTGGTCTAATCTTACTGACTGCTTGCACAAACCTTTTCACAGATTTATTACTGGCTAGATGTATGTCCAATAATGCACTGAGTGCAGAAATCTGAACTTTAATGGAGGATGGTTTCAGACCTTTGTCCATGCCAGATTGTAAGAAGTCCAGTATAACTGGAATATTACATGATTTCTTGTTATTTTCTCTTGACCAGTAAACAAATTTTTTCCATATTTTATGGTAAATCTTTGATGTTGAATGCTTTCTTACTCTAAGCAGTGTCTTCACCACTTTGGCCGAAAACCCCAGATTTTTTAAATATTTGGTTTCAGTAACCATGCTATCAATTTCCAATTTGTTGGATTCTGAGGATAGAGTGACCCTTGTTGTAACAGAGTTTTTGTTGGTTCTAGCCTTAGTGGTTTCTCTATCGCCAGACTCAAGACTCTGGCAAACCAAGGCCTTCTTGGCCAGAATGGCAGGATTGTTATTACCGTTGCGGTTTCCTTCTCCAATTTTGCTAGAAACTTCGGAATCAGCGCTACTGGGGGGAAAAGCGTAGGCCAGCTTGAAATCCCACCTTTGGGACAATGCATCTAACTCCTTCTGACCACTGGTCCTGGTACCTTGAAAAGTACATGCATACTTTGGTGTTCTTGTTGGTCGCTAGGAGATCTATTTCCGGATGTCCCCATTTGTGGGTTATCCACCTGAAGATTTCTGGATTTAACTCCCATTCTCCTGGCAGGAGCTGATGCCTGCTTAGAAAATCCGCTGAAGTGTTTTCTTTGCCAGCGACGTAAACGGCCGAAATACCTAACGTATTGTTTTCTGCCCAGTACAAAATCTTTTTCACTTCTTTCATCAGTGACATGCTTCTGGTGCCTCCCTGCTTGCCATGACACCACTGCTTTGTTGTCTGATCTTATCATGAGTTGTTTTCCTTGCAGAATCTTGTGGAAATATTTGCATGCCTGAAACACTGCTTTGCATTCTCTTAAATTTGAGTGAAGTGAGCTTGTGTTTTGACTCCAAATGCCTTGTGCTATTAGCCGACCGCATGTTGCCCCCCCCCCCCATCTGGAGGAGCTGGCGTCTGTAGTAACTACAGTTTGATTTTCTGTGAAATAAGATTTTCCTCGCTGGGGTCTGATTTTGTCTGACCACCATAGTAGATCTTTCTTTGCTCCTTCTGATAACAGTATTTTTTTATGGAGATTTTTTGTATTTCCATCCCATTGTTCCAAGAAGTTTAATTGGAAGCTTCTTGTATGCAGTCTTGCCCAATTCACCAACTCTATGGCTGAAGACATCAGTCCTAGGATTTGTAGGCACTGGTTTGACGAGACTATCCTCTTCCTTTTCAGTTTCCGGCATTCCATGGTTATCCTCTGAGTCCTGTCTACAGTGTCAGCTTTCTTTCTACTGTATTTATAAGCGCCCCCAGGTATTGAATAGTCTGGACTGGTTTTAGACAGCTCTTTTGCGTATTTATTATCCAACCATGCCGTTCCAAGATTCTTAACACCTCGCCTGTATTTCAAACTGCCAGACCTTCCGATGGTGCTGCTATTAGGATGTCGTCTAAGTATGCCCAGGCTTCTACGCCCCTTAATCTGATGTCGGCCACTATGACAATGAGTACTTTTGTTAAGGTACAAGGTGAAGTGGCTAGACCAAAGGGAAGGGCCTGGAACTGAAAGTGTAATTCCTGAATGCAAAATCTTAAATATTTTTGATGGTTTTCTGCGATGGGAACATATAAATATGCATCCTTTAAGTCTACCTTTGTAAGGAAGCATCCTGGCCTGAGATTCGCACAATTGATTTTAGCGACTCCATCTTGAAATGCCTCACTTTGATAAAACAGTTTACTTTCCTGAGGTCCAAGATGGTCCGAAAACCTCCCGAAGCTTTTTTTACTATGAAGAATCTTGAATAACAGCCTGTTCCTACTTGGGATTTTGGAACCCTTGTTACCACTTGTTGATCCCTCATAGTCTGAAGGCTGGACAATAACGCTTCGGCTTCTATCTTCCCCACCGGAATTTTTGACCGTAGAAAAAAATCTCCTGAAAGTTTTGTAAATTTGATTTTGTAACCATACTGAATGATTTCCAGTACCCATCTGTCTGTTTGCTCCCATTGATGAAGGAATTTTGACAGTCTTCCTCGTACGAAGCTGTCTAACCTGCTGTTTGTGGCGTCATTGAGAACTTTGTTTGTTGGCAGCCTTGATATCATTTCCTCTTTGCAGACGAAAATTCGATCTTGATGTGGCCCACTGGCCCCTCCTGAAGTTTCTCCCAGGTCTGTAGGATCTTGCATCCCTATATTCACTGGACGCCGACCTGTAATTCTTGTAATTATAATTCCTTTTCTGAGGCTTATCTTGTGGTAACCATGCTGATTTACCTCCTGATCACTTTGCGATTACGTCGTCTAAATTCTTTCCAAAAAGATAGTCGCCTTGAAACGGAATTGACAGCAATTTATTCTTGGACTGTGTATCTGCAGCCCAAGGTTTGAGCCACAGGGCTTGCCTGGTGACCGCTGTTGCTGCTGATCTTGTCGCCAGTCTTGCGGAATCTAAGGATGCCTCGCAGATAAATTCTACCCCAAGTTGGATATCTTGAATGATTTTGACATGCTTTGACCTGTTTACTCCATCTAAAGTACTTGCTTCCAGATTATTACACCATCCTCTGAGCACTCTAGCCATAATTGCTGTTGCTGCCGCAGGTTTAATTGTGGCGCCTGCAATGGAATGTTGCTTCTTTGACCCAATTTCGATTTTTTTCTCCATGGCATCCCTAAAAACATTTACATCTTCAAGTGAAAGTGTTGTTTTCCTAGCTAACCTTGCAATAGCTGCGTCAACATGAGGAGGATTCTCCCACTTCTTGGTGTCTTCCTCCTTGAAAGGGTATAACTTGGACAATTTTTGAGAAACCGGAAGCCTCTTATCCGGGCACTTCCATTCCTCTTCAATAATATTCTTAAGTGTAGGAGACAACGGGAACACTCTGGATTTATTTTTACCCTCTTGAAACAATACATCTTGTGATTTGGCTTCCCCCGGAGGGTCCTCCAGATTCAAATCTTTGTGTATCAATTTAAGCAGGCTGTAGACAAGATCTTGATTAAAATCTGCTTTCATTAGTGAGTGTAAGAACCCCCCATCTGACTCATCTGAAGGGAGCAATTGTACCTTAGGTTCTGAATCTTCTGACCTATCACTACGTGCCGACCTAGGCCTTTTAACGCTGAAATTTTTTAAAATATTTAGTCACGAAATTTTCTTTCATAAATTTTATAAGGTCAGCATATTGTGATGGTGGTTGTTGCTGTTGAGAAGTTTTACATTTGTCACATGCTGAACCAGTATTATTTTCAGACAAGGGGGTCTCACACATTACACATTTAGCAAGATGAGATTTCTTGTGTTTAGGTTTGTCCACAGACTTTGCAGACTTGCTGGACTCAGACCTAAAGAAAAACACTGTCTAACTATAAAACCAAAAATAAGCTAAGAATGAATAAAAACATCAGATGAGGAGCTTACCCAGACTTATGAGCTCTCATCTGCCATGCTGCCGTTTTTCTCCATTAAGGAATCAGCTGCTTGCTGTGAGCAATGATTCCTGGCGCCAGAGGGACTTTTAAACAGTATCCTGGCGCCTAATAGTGACGTCACGCCCCCTTTAAAAAGCGGGCTACAAGAAAGTGGCCGCCGTAAGGCTGCCACATGTGGCTGAGACACCGCAGACGTCGCTGCCAACCCGCCCTCGCTGCTAGGGGCGGGCCTACAGCTTCAGCGCTTGTGAGGACAGAGGCGCTGCGGAGGCCGGCTTCCACCTCTGGATCCCAGATGTCAGGGCTCGGCGCTGACGGGGGAATACAGGTAAGCTCCTAAAAAAAAAAAAAAAAAAAAAAGTAACCTACTCTGCCTGGCTGCACACAAGGAAAGAAAAGAAGAAAGATTCAGGAGGAAGAGGAAGTGACACTTATATACCCCTGGGTCTTCTTTTCTTTCCTGTGAGGCTCCAATCAGGGGAGGTTAACCCATACTGGTGCTGCCATGTGGAGGCAAATGAAATAACTTTTTATCATGCTATATTAAGTGTTAAGTTTTAATCAACCCATATTTTAGGGCACATTGGCAATGACCAACTGAGTGCACCCACATACACTAATTTATTTTCTTCTTTCTTTGTATATATTTGTCTGATGAGTGAGGGCGGCACCGGATACATAGAGATTGTTTGATATAGAAATATACTTACCTTATAGTCAATAGCTTTATTATCAACATAAATAAGAGTTTCCCTGTTCATCTTTTTTGGCATATGTCATTAGCTTACTCCAGTTATATATTAGATCTATTACATTTAGAGTGCGGCTTTGTCTTTTCTTAATCCAAAAAAGCTAAAAAGGTTCAGGAGACTAATTTTCAAAACAGGAAGTTTATATTGATATAGAATTGCACAGCCCGTAAAAATAGACAGATTATTATACGTAATTACAAAAGTAATTCTTAATCTCGCAATGTACTTTTCCAGTTTTACGCTTTCCAAACCCTACCTTAACTTTACCAAGCATAACTGCTGTTGGCTGTAATGGCTGCACGTGCTTTCGCGCCTGAGCATGCCCATACTCCAAAGCGTAATTACGGGTGTCGTATGTCTGGCATGCTCCATCGTATGTAGTTACTCTGCGTAGTAGCTATTGTACGTAATCCACGTATCGTTTCGATACGTAGATTGCGTATATGCAGTCTTTATGCAGGTAGGCATCTTTTAAGTCAAAAGATGTTGAAAACAAATATAGAACAAAAATAAGACAGCACTAACTTGAAAAAGAATTGAGTGAGAAAAAAAAAAAAAAAAAAAAGTTTGCAGCTGGTAGTGTAGGGGACCTAGGTAACCCTATTATACAATTTAATTAAAAACAAAAACCCAATAGATATATTGGTGACCAGCGCTACACTTTGATTCAGATTGCTGAAATCAGCAATAAAATTTCTCAGAATAGCTGAAATCAGACAAACTGATGGATATAGTTAAAATTAGAATATTTTTAATATCCTGCTATGAGTACACAATATAAAATCTACAATAAATGAAATAAAATAAACATTCGATATACATATATATTGTGACCATGAAATAGCTGCACTGATAACATACTGGTATTGCACTTTTCTTCAAAGATATGGTGTATGAGTCCTTGATTAAAGCACTAGTATCAAGTCCTAAGACAGAGAAGTGATCGTCTGTGGTATATTAACACTTCTATCTATGTAGAACTCAGATGGAAATAGGTTCTGTATATAACATGTTATAGCTGATTTCAGCAATCTCAATCAAAGTGTAGTGATGTTAAGAACATTCCTTCCTGCAGGTTTATGATAACGGACTTCAACGACTCCATTTGAAAGTCCTTATGTTGATGTGTTTGTTCAACTCCCTGAGATCCAATATGGTCTGAAAACCCCTGCTTGCCACCACGAAGAAGCAGGAGTAAAAGCTTTTGAGTTGTTTTGCTCTCAGTACTTCTATAACTACTTGCTGTAGAACCATATTCTCAAGGTTGTTCTTTAAGGCCAACATGCTTTCCTTTAGCTGAGGAACCGGAGATTCCAAATATGTTGGAGTCGGTTGAGTTACAAACTATCTTTGTATAGGTTTCCTGTGGTAACCAGTATGACTTTGCGCCTGATACTTTAGAAATTATGGCATTTAGATTTTTTCCAAATAAGAATTCCCCTTGAAAAGGAAGCATCAGGAGTTTATTCTTTGAATAGGCATCAGTCAACCATGGTTTAAGTCAAAGGGCTCTTCTTTCAACGGATGCCGTGGCTCCTGCCCTTGCAGCTAGCCTAAGACTTTGCACATAAACTCTACTGCAAATTGTATATTCTGTACCCTATTTAAAAGATCCGCCTTTTTACACCCTCCAGAATGTCAGTTTCAAATGAGTTGCACCAGCTTCGGAGAACTCTGGTTACTGGTTTTAATGCCACCCCCACTAGGAAATGTTGCTTCTTGAGACCAATTTCCATCTTTTTAACCGTGGAATAATTGAAAGCTCTTACATCTTCCATTTTTCACGATCCTAGCAATGACCATCTACTCTCGGCACTTCCTCCCATTTCTTTAACTTCTCCTGAGGAAAAGGGTACAGCTTATTCATTCTGTTTGTAGGCGTAACTATCTGGATGTTTCCATTCTTCAAATTCTATGTCTTTAATGATTGCGATAGGGGAAAGTTTCTAGACTTTATCCGTGAAAAGTTCTTGAAGTTTTACTTCATCCTTAGCCTCTTCAATGTTTAGGTATTTGTGAATAAGATTTAATAAATTCTCCAATATATTAGAATCAAGATTATCTTCAGATTATGATTTGACTGAACCCTCTTCTGAGTGACATGATGTCCGATTCTTCAGACACATCACTTACTAGTTGTCTAGACCTTTCTTGGTCACAAGTATCCGCCAGTGTGGTTTTCATCAAATTAACTAGTTCCAACATTTGTGGTGATGGTTGAGATTCTCTAGTAGTACACTTAAGACCTGAACAATCATCTAGTAATTTCTTGTCACAGAATAGGCATTTAGATAAGATTTAGCCTTAAGTTCTGATCTTTCCTTGCTGGCCTCAGAACTGAAAGAAACTATAGATTATACCTGGTAATATGGTTTCCTCTACTCCTATATGTCAGCACACCACTGGGTATCACATCCTTCCTGGAACCAGACAGGAAATAAAGACACCGCCTACAAAAGGCTCCTTCCTCCGTTATTCAGTGTCTTCCAACTTCAAAAGCCTTAAATTAAATTGATTAAGACATCCAAGAACATAATAGTATAACATAACAATATTGGGTGGGAACACAGTGTGCTGACATATAGGAGTAGAGGAAACCATATTACCAGGTATAATCTATATTTCCCCTTCCTCCATATGTCAGCACACCACTGGGTCGTACCCAAGCAGTTAGACCGCACTGGGTGGGCCGACCATAATACACAAATCAAACAATTTTAGATACTGCGTCTAAAACTTTGGTGCCAAATTCAAATTCTTTGGCAGATATGATGTCCATTCTATAGTGTTTCGTAAATGTATGCATTGAAGCCCACGTAGCTGCCTTGCATATATCAGTTACAGAAGCTTCTTTCCTTTCTGCCCATGAGGACGCTATTGCTCTTGTCGAATGTGCTTTAACGTCAAGTGGTGGTATCTGTCCTTTTGCTTTATAAGCTTCTGTGATGCATGATGTTATCCACCTTGATATAGTAGGTTTGGATGCTGAACTCCCTTTCCTGCAGCCTTCTGCTAAAACAAATAGTTGTTTTGTTTTCCTAAGACTAGCAGTTCTGTCAATATAAATAGAAAGAGCTCTTACCAAATCTAGATTGTGCAATCTGACCTGTTCCGGTGATTCCGGATTTGGGTAAAAGGATGGCAGACAAATATCCTGATTAATGTGGAACCTGGAAACCACCTTTGGTAGAAACTGTGGGTTAGTTCGTAAGACCACTTTGTCTGAATACATTTTCATATATGGTGGTTCCACCCACAACGCCTGAAGCTCAGATACTCTCCTTGCTGATGTCAAGGCTACCAGAAGTAGTACCTTCCATGTTAGTATTTTGAGGCTAACTTCTTCCAAGGGTTCAAATGGTTTTTCAGTCAAGGCGTCTAATACCAGATTAAGATCCCAGGTGGCAATGGGTCTTTTAATCTGTGGTCTGATCCTTTTTGTAGCTTGGAGAAACCTAGCTATATATCTATTGGCCGCTAGATCAGTATCCATGACTGCACTAAGGGCGGATAACTGTACCTTCAGAGAACTGAGCGCAAGACCTTTCTCCAGACCTGATTGCAGAAAGTCTAGAATCGCAGGTATATCTCTAGGATTACGTTTATTGATTCCACACCATGATGTGAAAATTTTCCATACCCTATAATATGTATTACAAGTGGTGTCTTTCCTTGCCTTTAGCAGAGTCTCCACCACCCTATCAGAGAATCCTTGCTCTTTCAAGTTCTCCCTCTCAGCAGCCATGCCGTCAGTTTTAAGGCACCTGGGTTCTGATGGACCACTTGACCTTGAGTTAACAGCTCGGGAAACACTGGAAGTGTCCATGGAGCATCTATGGCCAGCTGTAACACTTTGGCAAACCAAGGTCTCCTCGGCCAGAATGGAAGAATTGTTATGACAGTAGTTTTCTCCATTTCTATTTTCCTTAATACCCTCGGAATCATTGATGTTGGAGGGACAATATAAGCTCTGTCGAAATCCCAAGGAGTCGTTAGAGCGTCTACTGCCAGTGCTTGTGCGTCTCTGTACCTTGAGAAGTACGTTTGCACTTTCTTGTTCTGCTTTGAGGCCATGAGGTCTATCTGAGGGCGACCCCAAATGTTTACAATTTGTTCGAAAGTTAAGTCGCTTAACTGCCATTCGCCTGGTAGGATGGTGTGCCTGCTGAGAAAGTCTGCTTGTATATTCTCTGTACCGGCAATGAATACTGCTTTTAGGTCTAACAGATGCTTCTCTGCCCATGCCATAATTCTTTTTGTTTGCAAGGACAAACTTACACTTTTTGTTCCTCCCTGTCGATTGAGGTGTGCGACTACGGCCTTGTTGTCTGATTGTACTGACACGGCTTTTCCTTGTATTAACTTCACCATTCGTTTTAATGCTAGGTATACTGCCTTTAACTCCTTTATATTGGAGTGTAACTTTCGGTCTTTCTTGCTCCATTTGCCTTGGTATGACCGATGTCCACATGTGGCTCCCCAACCTGTAGCACTTGCGTCTGTGGTAACGACTGTGTACTGTAACAGGTGAAAAGACTTGCCCTTTTTTTAGCCTTGTTGTCTCTGTCCACCAGTTGAGGGATCTTTTGACTTCTTTGGAGATAGATATTTTTTGCCATTTGTTTCTTGGATCTCTGTCCCACTGAGCCAAGAAATTTCTTTGAAGAGGGCGCATGTGAGCCTTTGCCCATGGAAGCGCCTGAATTGCCGCTGACATCAGTCCTAGGCATTTTAGGCATTCGTTTGCAGTTACAACTCTTTTTGTTTGTATTTTTTGCATTTGTAAACAAAGTTTCTTCACTCTGTCTGCCGTCAGAGATACTGTCATCAAACTGGTATTCAGTGTGACTCCTAAGTATTTTATTTGTCTGCTGGGTGATAGCTGACTTTTGGCCGTATTGATGATCCACCCGAAACTTCTTAACACAAACATAACTCTTTGTGTATGTTTTAAAGCAGTTTCCCTTGATTCCGCTGCTATTAACATATCGTCCAGGTATGGCCAAATTGCAATTTTTTCTAATCTTAGAAGCTCTATTACGGGGATAAGAATTTTTGAAAATGTCCTGGGGGACGTGGCCAGCCCGAAGGGGAGAGATGTAAATTGATAGTGGGTTCCGAATATCATGAACCTCAGATATTTTTGGTGTCCTGGAAAGATCGGCACATGTAGGTATGCGTCTTTTAAATCGATGGTCGTTAAATACGCATCCTGATGCAGGTAGGGAAGGATTGATTTTAATGACTCCATTTTGAATGTCTGTATCTTTATAAAATTGTTCAGCTTCCTTAAGTCCAGGATGGTTCTGTATCCTCCTGTTGTTTTGCTGACTATAAAGAATCGGGAGTAAAAACCTTTGAATTTTTCTTCTTCCTCTACCTCCTTCACCACCTGTTGTTTTATCATGGTGAGCAGACTTTGCTTTAATGCTACCTTTTCTTGTTTTTGAATTGGTAATGCCGATTCTAGGAAATATGGCTGAGGGTAAACTACAAATTCTATCTTGTAGCCTGTAGATACAGCTTCTTTTACCCACTTGTCTGAAATTTTTGACAACCATACGTCTTGAAATTGTAGAAGTCTGGACCCCACTAGTTCCTCCGGACTGACCTGTTCGCCTTCATTGTGCCATCTGTTTGAGTGTAGAACCGATATCCCGTGACCTTTGGCCACGAAAATTAGCTCTACTTGTAGCTTGCTGTCCTCTCCTGTATCCTCTGCCTGGTCTGTAAAGCCTTGCCTCTTTAAAATCCGGTACAGGGTTCCTCTGCTGTCTATACTGGAATGATCTCTTATTCCTTTCTTGTGGCAACCACGAAGATTTACCACCCGTCACCTTAGAAATAATTTCATCTAAGTTTTTTCCAAATAAGGATCCTCCTTGAAAAGGCAGAGTAAGGAGTTTATTTTTAGAGTGGTTGTCGGCTTGCCACGGCTTAAGCCACAAGGCTCTCCTAATTACCGTTGCTGTTGCACCAGCTCTGGCCGCTAATTTTACCGAGTCCAACGAGGCTTCACACAGATATTCTATACCTAGTTGTATGTTCTGTATCTGTTTCAGCAGATCGGCCCGCTTCACTCCTTCCAACACATCATTTTCTAGGGAGGTACACCAACTTCTCAACACTCTAGCTGTTACTGCTGACGCTGCGGCTGGCTTGAGAGCTGCTCCCGCTACCGAGTGCTGCTTTTTTAGACCAATGTCCATTTTTTTATCCATCACATCTTTAAATACTGAGATGTCATCTAGTGGCAAAGTAGTCTTTTTAGATATTCTTGCTATAGCCGGATCAACCTTAGGAGCTTCATCCCACTTTTTAACTTCCTCCTGCGGAAAAGGATACATTTTATGCATCCTAGTTGTAGCTGATAGTCTCTTATCCGGATGTTTCCACTCGTCAAGAATCAAATCCTTCAGGAATTGTGATAGTGGGAATGTTCGTTGTACACTTTTAGTTTCTTTAAATAAGAGCTCTTGAAGCTTTTCTTCTTCTTTTTTCTCCTCAATATTAAGGGATTTGTAAATCAGCTTCAGGAGATCATCCACAATCTCCGTTTTAAAGCTGTCATCCTTCAGGGATTTTACAGAAACCTCCTCAGACACTACTGATACATCCGACATTGTCGCTCCTTGCTCCAGGTCCGAGATATCAGAAGCATCACTGAGAACTCTTCTAGGCCTTTTTTTAGTAATTTTTTCCATGTCTTTTTTAGTCATAAAAGTATCTGCTAATGCAGTCTTCATATAGTTGACCAGCTCTACCATCTGTGGCGTGGGCTGTTGCACTTGAGATTTTAAACATTCAGAACATGTTGTGCCTTTGTCAGTTTCTGATAAATTTTTATCACATAATGAACATCTTAAAAGGTGCTTTTTCTTGTACTTTGACTTCAATTCAGCCCTTTCCTTGCTGGTTTCTGACCTGAAACAAAAAACTAACTAACTAACTGGCTTATAGATATAAACAGTAAAAAGTATAGCATATGGGCTTACCCCGACTTTTTTTGTGGCCGTTTATCTTCCATAGCGGCATGCAGAGACATAAAGGAATTTTGTACACTGCAAATAGTAATATTGCCATAAGTTTTTTACATAGGCATAATACACCAGCACATATACACTGATAATGCTTAGCTTTCAGTACCTGCACAATGGTGTCTTGTCTAGCCTGTTCTCCTGTACGTTTGCACTGTCAGGATGCGTTTGCTGGACAAATTGAAGTTTGAAGAAGCGCCTTTTAAACGTGGCGCGCCGCTGGAGTCACTTCCGGGCCTCTAGCATAGCGGGGCTCCGGGAAAATGGCCGCCTCCATGGATGGAGACATTTTTAGCGTTGCCAGACTCACTCCTACCTGCCCTCGGTATATAGGGGCAGGCACTAGGGGGTGCGCGCCTTCTAGACGCGGGGGGAGGCCTGCCAGCACCTCTACTCCCTGCCTGAGCTGCAAAGCAGGCGGCAGGGAGCTTCCAAACGTCGGGGACCCAGGTAAAAACTCTCTAATCACCCTCTCTGGCTCCACAGGAAATAAAGAAGACACTGAATAACGGAGGAAGGAGCCTTTTGTAGGCGGTGTCTTTATTTCCTGTCTGGTTCCAGGAAGGAAGTGATACCCAGTGGTGTGCTGACATATGGAGGAAGGGGAAACATAACTAGCTAATTAGCAATCACAGCTACACTAATAAAACACACAACAAAATTGGGCTTACCCCGACTATTTTTGTTGGGGCCATTTATACTCCAAAGTGACCAGGGACATACAAGTTCTGCAGCACTACTCAAATATTATATGTATAATAAGTCATTTGTGCAGGAATAGTGCATAAAATGAAGCATATAGATCATTCCTACCTCTACAAGGAGAATGATTTCTTAAGAGTCCACCAGAAATGATGTCCAGAAGGCACTTAGTAACTCAAGAATATGTTGCAATACAATGGAACACACCTGTTCCTGCTACAGCCTACTTCCTCCGATGCAAATGCACCTTGTACACAGAAACCAAGCTGCTTAAACGTCCGGTGCAGCCTGATAACATCACTGTCTATGAAGTCAATTCCGCACCACACGATAAACCCGGGCATTGGAAATCTGATGGCGCCTAGGAGACGCCACCAGTGTGTGACTTACTCCCTACCCGCTCTCAATGTAATAGGAGATAAGAGTAAAACGCCCATGAGGCCAGCCCACACCACCTCCGCTCCCCACCTAACTGCTGCAGCACCGGCCAGGGAGCTGAAACAGCAATCTGCCGTCAGGGACCCAACAGGTACCACTCCCCTCTTTAACTCCAACAGGAAAAAAGAAGACACAGGAAGTTGGTGGTGCACAGCTATATAAGCCGATGTCTTCTTGCTTCCTGTCTGGCTCCAGAGGGGATCACTAACCCACATGGTGCGGACATGGCAAAAGGTGGAGGAAAACAAAGATATGACAGCTGCTTAAATAAATTGTTTACCACCATGAACAGATCTTTTATTTTTATGTGTATAAATGGAGAAGGAAGGAAGGATCATCTCCGCTATTTACTGTAATACCTACACAATACTGTTTTACCTTCATCATATTAGTTGTCATATTTAAAATCTAGGTAGTGTCAGATCACACACATTAGAAGCTGTTTCTAAACATTCTTCAAACATCAGTAGTGGGAGTTTTATCTTTTTCCTTGATGATTTTTCTACCTGTGTCAGATTATTGGCACTGGATATCTCACAAATATTTTAGATATTGATCAGTATTGATAACACTGGTAGACAAAGAATTTGTCATGGGGCACCTCTTGTTATATATGCATTTTCTACACAGACTTCAAGAATGGTCATGAAATCTCTCTCTATAACCCACAGTTTTAGTTTAAGGATATACCATAATGGGCGGCAAGAGATTAAAAAAAAAAATTTCAACAAAACAAAATGTGAAAAAGTAATAGTGAATAGTGACTGGTCACTTATTTTAAGTTCCAGTTTACTTAGGGTGAATTAATATTCATGCTATTTAGTCCTAAAGTTAAAACATACATAGCAGATACAAGTAAGTCCTACATTTTGAATGGGAAATGAATACGAAGTTTTAGTTCTTATTTTTCTACACAACTACAGTCATCAGTTACCGATTACCCTCGTTTCTAAAAAAAATACACTGATGCCCTGTTTCACCATTTGACACCTCATTTTTGCAATTCCTAATAAGTACTACCAAAAAAAAAATAGAAAACTTCACTCAGATGTTAACCATTATCACCATAAGTTACTTTCAAATACATGTACATTTTACAGCTCACAGCCACTAGGCCAATAATACCTTCATAAAAAAAATGGAACACAAAAGACTGCCACTTACATTAAAGCACACATCTCTTGGGAAGAGCAAACATTTTTCTTTACATCCCGGGGACAATGATCCATAATGAAGTTTAAAGTTTTCAGCGCCTTTGTTCCAGGAAAACAGAATTTGGTGCGTAAAAAGTTAGTGTTAGTAGGAGGTTATTAATAACCCAGAGTGTAAAGAATTTAATACAACACAAAGTATACAAACATAGCTCACCTCCATACGAATATGAAAAGCAGGCCATTGTTCCATTATTATATAACCAAGTGTAAACAGAAATGAATGCAGGAGGTCTTTTACACCTAAACAAAATACAACAATTTATTAAAGAACAACTGCAGTATAAAGAAACAAAACTAAGTAATTAAGCAAGATGGATATTAAGGACCAAATCCAAAATGAATAACTTCAGCCACCTTACACAACTGGCGTGCACAAGTCAGCTTTTGCGAGCACACTGTGCATGCGGACAGCAGATGTTACACATCAACACTTTTGGAACACAATTCCATCCTTTCAGAGTTCCATAGTTTTGTACACACGCACCGTAGACAGGACCTTGACACTGTAAAGTATGAGCAGGGTTAGGCATCTCCGGACCTCAGAATGCTCCATACAGAGATCCGTACAGAAAAGTCAAGATAGGATTATGAAAACATAAGTCAGGTAAAATACGTCTATGAGAGGGCAGTGTCAGAAGTGCAGTAGCTTTTTGCATGCAGACTTTGCATGCGAAAATTGCTCAAGTCTGGATCAAGCCCTAAATCATACTATAAATACTATAAATGCAGATTGCATGTAAAAAGCATGAATTTGAGATACACCTGCAATGAATAATATACTGATTATTACCTACAATAAAAACATTAAATTAGCTACTAGCTAAAGGGTTTGGCAATATTAGCACAACACTAAGGGGGTAGTCAATTCTCAGCATAGACAGGACTCAGCAAGAAGTCTAAAGATTCCCATCTATAACAGCAGCCATCACGTGTAACTTCGGTTATGATTGAAACCAATTCTTCCTTTGTGGTTTCATTAGCTGCAATGTTAAAATGGAAAGCCAGGGAAGAATAGGGAATGCAAAGGTAAGAACCACATCAACTAGACAGGCTGCATGGTCCTCCATCATACAACACTCACTCGTTGGATTGCAGTGTTAAAATACAGTACTGAATTTGTACTTTCCCTGTGCCTTGCAAATGACACTGTGTCAGCCAGGAAAGGTCTATGCAGATTGTAAATGGCAAAAAAAGTCTCTTACTTCACAACATTGAAGAAACACGAGACTTCATAGTATTCCTCCTGCTGTATGTGCCTATACACATTGTATTAACTTACAGGATCAACCACACAAATGAGGAAAAACAAAAGTAGCCCAGTTACATGCAGGAGGTTTTGGTTATACTACAGTACATAATACCTATCTTCACATGGAAGATTTTATATGTGTAACTATAAGAAAAAAGTGTAAAAGTGCAGCATTTTTAGCAAAATCCTGAAAAAAAATAAAAACTTACCTTTTTCATTCTTACAACTGCAAATTGCCTAAATAAAAAACAAAACGCAAATCATAATTACTACTTTAATCTTTATAGATGGGATCCAGACCCCTGCACGCTTTCTGTACGTTCGGGAGTCTGGCGTTCCACACGAAAAAGTGAAGTCAACTCCCACGCCACTCCCCTCTCTCTTACAGGCTACAGTTACACTACCATGGAAACACAGAAAGTGACGGCAGATAAGAGCCACATGGCCCATCCAGTCTGCCCATTTGTTTATTCAAAAATATACTGACCCCTAGACCCTATTTACCCGCAATTTAGTTTACAATTTAGGATATCCTTATATTTATCCCAAGCATGTTTAAACTGTTCTACTGTATCGGCCTCAACCACCTCAGATGGGAGAATATTCCACTTATCTATCACCCTTTCAGTGAAGTAATTTTTCCGCACATTTCCTTTGAATCTACCACCCTCCAGTTTATATTAATGCCATTGTATTCTATTACACCTCTTCCTTTGAAAAATGCTACCCTCCTCTAGCCGGTCACAACCCTTGATGTATTTGAAAGCTGCTATCATGTCCCCCCTCTCCCTTCTCTGCTCCAAGCTATACATACTTACCTTCCGGGACCTGGCCCGACTTCTTCCTGCCCCGCACTGCTCCCTGGGTGTCGGACGTGACGTCATCACGTGATGTCCGTCCGACATCTCCAGGGATCAGAGGAGCGCGCGGACGCCGCGGAGAGGAGCCAGACTGAAGAAGAAAGAAGTAAAAGAAAGAAAGAAGTAAAAGGTAAGTAAAGTAAATGGAGGGGGCAGTAAATGGAGGGGGCAGATGGCTGGGCACTATAAAAGGGGGCATATATAATACAAAGGGGTAGATCCAGAGCTACGCTTCTAATACGTTTCCTGGCGTAGCGTATTTACGCGAGCGTGCCTTCTAAGCACTCCCCTAGGCACTCCCCTTGCATGTACATACTTTGGCCGTTTTACGTTTTCCAAACCCCACCTTAACTTTTGTCAACGTAACCGCTCACATACGTAGAGTCCTCGTGTAGGCACGCTGCTAAGCATGCCCATACGATTTAAATACCTCACCCTGCCTTCGTATCCTAATTACGGGAGACGTATGTTCGCACACCCCAACGTAAGGAGACACGCTACTGATACATGAAAGGCCCTTATGCTATGAATTACGTGGCGTAACATCTGCCCCGAGCATGTGCAGTAAGTACTAATGAGTGAATTTACGATAACAGCAAGCGTAAATTCACTTGCCTACATTGTTCTGGATCTGCCCCAATGTGTTTTGAAATAGAAATATACATAGAAACATAGAAAGTGACGGCAGATAACTCACATGACCCATAGAGTCTGCCCAGTTAGCTATTTAAAACTATACTGACTCTAGATCCTATTAAATTTAGTGTGAGATTAAGGATATCCTTATATTCATCCCAAGCATGTTTAATCTTTTCTACTGTGTTAGCCTCAACCACCTCAGATGGGAGGCTATTCCACTTATCTATCACCTTTTCAGTGAAGTCATTGTTTTGTACGTTTCCTCTGAACCTACCACAGTTTATACACATGTCCTTCTTGTCTGGTTACGCCCTTTGATATAATTGAAAGGTGCAATCATATCCTCCCCTCCAGAACTGAACACAGTATTCTAGGTGAGGTCGTACCAACGATGTATAAAGGGGCATCACTACTTTTCTCTTTCTGCTCCTAATTCCTCTCCCTATGCAACCAAGCATTTGACTTGCCTTTCTCATTGCTTTGTTACATTGCTTGGCTACCTTTAAGTCACATGAAATAATGACTCCTAGATCCCTTTCTGCCTCAGTAGTTTATAATGTAGTGCCATTAAGGATATATTGAGATTTGGGGTTTTTGTGCCCCAAGTGCATGATTTTGCATTTTTTTGGCATTAAAATGCAGTTGCCACACTTTTGTGCCCCCCAGTAAATATAGACCACTTACACGCCTTTTTATTTTTTATTAACTTTTTCTATTTCCCTCAAACTTTTGCATAATTCATGGGAAGAGGGTGGAAACAGAGAGGGATTACTAAATAGCTAATATTCGTGCACCTCCAGAATGCAATGACAAAGAGCACATTGCAACAATTCCACATATTTGTAGCTAATTTAATACACACACACACACACACACACACACATATATATATACATATATACATTTATACATATATAATTATATTTACATATATATTTACTCCTCGGCTAAACCATGTTGATTGCAGGGGGAGACAATTAATTGTATTCTTTGCATGCAGTGATATATCTCTGAATTGCTTACTGCACACAGATACTGACCAGCTTTATCATCACGCTGTTATTTAGATTTGGGATAGGAAACATCACCTCTCAACTCTAATACTGTTTGCAACAGATGAAATATGACTGCCCTGCAATCAACATGGTTTAGCCCAAGAGTAACTCATTTCAAGCACTTAAGTCTAGATCCAGCGCAATGAAACTACACATCTGCTTGTCTTGCAGTTCTGCAGCTACTTCTAGATGGAGTACAGGTAAGTAATACTCCATCATATTGTATGTATTTAGTAATTCCAACTATCCCTCAATTTTGTTTTATTTTTTTTACAAAGCCACAACAATACTACTTTGTGAAAATAAACTTACAGGTTTTTTAATTACTTAAATAAGCAAACTATAAAAAAAAAAATATATATATATATTAATGAGAACAAACTTACTTACCATAACCACTTCATAGAAATATTCTATAAGTGTAGAAATTGAAGGATTTGAATCTTGACAAATTTTCAGAAAATCCAGTGTTCTTTCAAACCACAGGACCATGTATGAATTAAAAAGAAAGCCAAATTAAATGAACGGTTCATGCTTTTATTTTTGATGCTCCCAGACTGCATCTCAAGTTAATACAACTAGCATCCAACAAGCTGATGTGATGGGTATAATGATAGACACAGTACACACTTACAACATAGTAAAAAGAGCGTTGCTGCTCAATAAATCAAAAGCCTTGACAATTTTAAAAACGTATAGCAGCAACGGTTGCGAGTTTACAATGGTAACTCAAAAAATTGATTTTACAATAGGTACAAAAGTTCTTTAAACTTAGTCCATCTGGGCAATCTTACTTACTATGGGTTTAAATGCTGGGATCTATGGTGAACACTCTTGAATTATGCTCAATTTTTTAAGACAATTCCAAAAGCCAATAAAGTTTTCTGCTTTCAGCCCCTCATTGTGGAATGGGCTTGAATGTTCTCCTCTGCAGAAATATTTGCCTGACGGACTTGCACATTAATCATCAGCAACACACCAGTCTGATTTATTCTTGCTGCATTTCTCTCAACAAATTATGAAATACCACAGCACAATAAAAATACCAATCAATATATCCAGATTTAAATGGAACTTTCACATCACCATCAATTGAAAGAACATCTCTGTCTGGGTGATAAATCGACAAGGGAGATCTGGAAGATCTGATAGATTGTGCCACCAACTCAGAAACTTGCCTGACAAAAACTATTGCCAGCACAAACGAGAACTTCCCCGGTTTAAAAAAAAAAAATGCAACTCTACAGAATCTAGAAGCCCAAAGGTAGACAACTTGTTGAGCTTTTACGACAAAACAAATCTCCCTAAGGGGTACTGATGTCATATAGTTGGATTAAAAGTCAATCAGCCTTTAAGGAAACTTGAATATCAGGTATTAAAGCAACTTTGTGCTTTAACAGAATGAAAATAGTAGATAAACCTTAATTGATTACATCAACCTTAATAGACAGCTGTAGCCCCTTGTTCAATGTTTTATGCAAAAAGGAAACCAGACACTGATCTCATAAATTGAGACACTCCTCTGCTCACACCAGACAATATAAGTAATCCAAACCCTATGAATGATATTCAAAGTAAATGCTTTACTGGCCCTGAGCACTGTCTGGATTATTGAACCAAAGCTACCACTCGGTCAGCCCTAAAAATCCTGTACTGTATGTAACACATAACCCCTTCTATGTACGAACACAACCAGTACCCCTGTCAAACAGTCTGAAGTATCTAGAGTCTGGATCGCATGGATTGTGTTCTTATAGGAATGTTCAGATACGTCCAGATACACATGTTGCAGAATCCTATTTCCAATATAACCATTAGTTGGCAGTCTGGATCTAGACCATAACAAACAGTAAAAACTGAGATCAATGACAGCCCTCAAATCTAATTATTTGCAAAATACGCAGCCAAAAGATTTTAAGGCATTTTTGGAAAACTAAGGGGGCAGAAGAGATTAACTTTTATAAAATTAATAAGACATTAATAAATCATATTAAAAGAAATTAAGGTACTTCTTTATCTTTGCGGCCCCCGCTACGTAACGTACGTATCCCCGTAAGTTACGCAATTTTTATTTTATTTTTTCTCCCCCAATTCTCCCTCTCTCTCTCTGGGGGCAGCACGGGCAATGCTGGGACACGAAG